>VYZV01000025.1:161022-262848 GCA_013401275.1 Pandion haliaetus
TTCTCTTTGTTGTCCTTACCGGGCAGGAAGGTACCTGGAGAGCAAGCTGCTCCTGCTCCGCGTCAGCTGCGACAGCCTGGCAGCCATGGAGGCCCTCCCGCGGTCTTGGGAGAGGATTTTGGCGCGCTACAAGGAAGACGTCGTTCAAGGTAGTTCCGCTTACGGCAGACCCGATGGCCTTTCCCTGAGCTCCGCGCTGACGTCTCGGCCCTGGGGACAGCACATGGGCCCGGTGGTGCTTGCTGCGTGGGTCTCAGTAGCAGCGGGTGACCTCGCCCGGTGCGCGGTCGAGCTGTGCAACCTGCTCGGAGATCTCGTGAATGACTTCGGTCGTAAATACTCGCCATCACACCCTGGGCACAGCTGGAAGCGGCGCCCTTCCTTGCAGTGTAACAGGGGGCTTAGTGACCCGTTTCACTTGGTCTGCTAACTTAGTTTTACGTACGGTTTTCTTCATTGCTTTTAGAAACACGTTAATGTTTTGTGGGTACAGGATACAGATAAAATGCATTAAGCTAACCGGGTTGGTTTTTTCCTTCCAACTCAGATGCGCTTCTTAAGGTCTCTCTGTTTGTGGACAACCAGCGAGAGCTGTGCTGCTCACCAGGCCCCTGATGGAGAGCAGGAGGGACTGGCGTTGACCAGCTTCTGCGGGAGTCTGGTATGTTCTGAGGTGACCGCAAAGAGGAGGATGAGTTGAGGAAGCTTTACTGGTGCTTTTTGGAAGCTGAATGAATTGGGTGCTTGACCTCAGTAGGAAATGCTTGGACTGTTTCATTTTCCAGTGGAAATGGACTTGGTGTCTGAAGAAGAGGCTGAGCTGAACAAGCTGCAGAAATCGTCCTTTCTTTTGCCTGCCATGGATATTTTGTATACTGAAAAAAAAAACGTTGAGACTTACTAACTTAAGGTGCGCTGCAAATAAGTGAGCGTGACATAAGATCCAGCAGGCTGATCCCTGTACACGTAAGAAGGATGTGTGGGTACTGTCCTTATAAATAAATAAAAGATGTCAAATCGGGGCTTGAAAACAGTTTGCACCTTGTGCCTCTGAGCAATGTGTTTGCTTTCATCCACCCGTACATTGAAGAGGAAGGAACAAATTTGGCTTGAAAATGTCATTATGGAGCTACAGACACCTGAGGTGTGACACGGGCAGTTTTCAAGTGTGTTAGAGTATGCTCTTCTGATGTCTCTGCTAGGGCATGTTTAAATCGCAGTTTTAAAACTTCATGCTCTGTGGCCACAGCAGCAGATGACAGGTTGGGGACACCTTTTGTTGGCCCTGACACCGATCCCCTGTAACGTTCCCGGAAAGTGGTGGGGTGCCTGTCGCTAAATAACATATTCGGTACAAAATTGTAGCTTCTCAGAGAAGACCAAATAAAGAGTGGTACTTGGACAGGTTGTAGATGTGCTCATGCTCCCTGTTTTTATGGCGAAGCAGGTCTCAAACCCGGGGAATCCCATCTGACCACCTGAGGGCACTGCTCGACCTGCGGAGAGCCGCCCGTGGGGGAGCTCTGGGAGGCAGCCGCAGGGCTGGGGCTGCCAGCGCTCCCCATCAGCTGGCAGGTCTTCATGGGCTGGCTGATGAAATCGGCGTTTGCCAAGGGAAGGGCGTTAAGCCCGGGGAAGCGAGACGGGTTGTGCACCCGGCACGTACGGGGCTGGGGGTCTGAGGGCGGGTGGGGGCTCAGCTGGCTTGGCGGTGCTCCACTGCTGCAGGCAGTTCCTCTTTGCGCCTGCACGCTCTGCGTCGCTTCGGGACCACGGCGTGCTCGCTGGTGCCGATCCTGTCCTCCAGCCGGCTGCGAGGGGCTCTCGTGACTGGACAGGTGCCTGCTGCTCCGGGCATCCCCTACAGCCCCCGTGCGAGACGGCAGCGTTACTGTCCTGAGCTTTTCACTTGGCCATCTCCTTCCTAGGGAAGTAAGAAACGGAGTCCTCCTCCTGCTGCTTCAGCTTAAGATGAAGCAGATGATGCAGTGAAGATACTGGTTTGGCAGATTAGCCAAGAATGCATTTTATTTAGCAAATGGCTGTACAGCAGTCTCGATGCAGACGCTTCTGCGTGCAAAGCACTTCCCATCCTTGAGTGGCTCTGTCTTACCATGACCTGTCACTGACTCATTTTGTCAGTGTGCTGCTGATGCTGTGGGTTGCATCACAGCATCAGTTCAGTATAAGGCATTTATTTTCCTGTCCACAGCAGAGTGAGCAATTTCATCTAGTTTCCTTTTCCAGAGCTTTGATTCCAGCCGCGAACTCCTCCCAACTCTAGAAATTCATGTCCCGTGTTTAGGTTGCAGTCAGTGAAGCAGCGTAGGTAAACTTTATTAGCCATTGCCTCCTGCTGGTGTTCAACCCATGCGTATTCCTGTGGGACATCACTGACTTCTGTTTCTAAGGAAAGGGCAAGCGTATGCTGTGGGATGACACAGATCGCAGTAGATTTATGTAGATGCTCTCCGAGCTATCTCTCGACAGCTGAGTGCTGGTGTCTGCAGAGGCTGCCAGCCTGAAATCCGTCTGACAAAGAGGTTGAATGTTGCGGTACAGCAAAGAGCAAAGGTAATAGCACTGTCTTTCATTCTTCTGTTCCTTTTCTGATATGGTTTTGAACCTGTGGCCAAAGTGCAGACAAGTTGCCTGTGCTGGGAGCGTGCTGCCAAGCTGCGTGGCTAATGGCAAGCACGCACGCACCTCCATCAGTGCTGATGGCTGTCACTACGACGAGTGCAGAGTTCTGGCTTTGGGGTGGGAGATGAGGGAGAGCAGGCAAACAAACGGAGAGCAGCTGTACGGCCTTGTGTTCATTATACATGGCTGGAAGGGCGTAAGGCAGCTGACTGTAGGGTGAATCCTGCAGTGTCATCCTTGCTCAGGCCTTGACATAGCAGAATAAAGCAATAAATCACGGTGTTCATGGATGCAGCATTGTGTTTACATGTGCACACGCTATACAGCTCTTCAACACTCTTCTTCTCAGTCTGTCTTTAGTACAGCTGCATAACGAACAAATGGATTTAAATTTTGGAAGGTCTTCAGAACAGTTTGGTGGTGGCCCTTCTGCTTCTCCCAGATGTTTGGCCCTCTGATGTCTGCCTTTGGGCTAACAACAGCCCTGCTAAAAGTGCTGAGAGAGCTTTCTGAATTAAAAGTGGCCACGACCTGACTCTGACTGAAATGGGGTGAAGGAGGTGCTCATTGAAGTTTTGATGTGACTAATTAGAAACATAGAATGGTTTGAGTTGGAGGGGACCTTAAAGATCATCTAGTTACTCTGTACTGATGGGACATGTCACCAGTTGCAGTGTTCTGGAAGGGCACAACTGAACCTCCACGTCAGAGTGCTCTAATTGGATACAACTGTAGGTTTGTTCCATTTCAAGATCCGGGTGTTGCAGCTCAGGATGGCTGCCAAGGTCCCCAGTTGCTGAAAAGAATGTGGTTCCCTGTGTGTGCGAGACTCCTGTCAGCCAGCATTCGCCAGGGAATCTCTGCGGGTTCGAAGGTTCTCGCCATGAAGACGGCCAGGGTGGGCATTCAGTCTTTAAGCATTTAACTTGAGAGCACTCAGGTGGGAAGGCCACTCCTCCTCTTCCAAGGTCTGGGAGCCTGCATGGCTGAGATACCTGCGTGCTGATGGCAGGGATATCATTGTGCGGTGTCATCCCAGCCTGCGGCTCGGTGGAGCCAGGGCAGACTGTCTGTGGTAGGCGCTGCTCTTCCTCCCCACGTCTCTCCCTCATCCTGAAGGTCCCTGGCTCATGCTCAGTTTGTTTCTGCGCTTGAGCTTTCCAAGCCTGAGCTGTGACATGGCCCACCGCTAGCAAGCCATGTCTGCTGTCATCGGTGAAGGATTTCAGCGCCTGTCTGAGTACTGGGACGGGAGGCAGGCGGGTGAAAACGCAGCAGCATCTGGTGGCAGGCAGCGGGTCCTCTCCGGCTGCCTGGGGAAGCCGAGTGCGGGGACGGGGGGCTCCAGCGTGTGCAACACCTGAGCGAGGCCAGTGGGTAAGGGCAGTATCAAGGCCTCTGAGACTAACTGGTAAAATATACCTAACCATAAAAATAAATCTGAGTGCCTTTATTTTTGGAGCAGAGCTCTTAAAGTATTCTTGCATGCAGATCTGTCATTCAGGAATGCAATAAAACAAAGTTAGCAGCTGGAGCTACCTTGTTAAAGTAAAATTTTCAGGAAACACAAAGCTCGTGCTTTGATTTTCAGCTTTACCTCCTGCTAACTTAATTTGAAAATAGTTATTCTTCACTTATAGGGAAAGCATAAACTAAAATCAGTTACTAAATTTGAATACCCACAAACATTTATAGCGAGCATCTGACTTCTATCTGGTTAGTTTGTTTTTTCATGTAGGGTGAAAGTTAGCTTCTGATGCAGCGGTGTCTCTGCACAGTTCTGCTTCAGAAATGAGGACCCACTGTGGGTAACTCCAGACTTTTAAAAGAAACGCAAAAGCTTTGCTTCAGCATAAGCTCATGGATTTCAAACAGATTTCAAAATTGAGTTTGCTACAAGGGTCCATGATTAGGAAAAAGACAAAGGATTTGGCACCTGAATTTAAGTGTAAAGTGAGTCGGAGGCAGAAATACGTGATAAAAAGCTTTGTGAGTCATTTAATAAACCAAGCATGGGTTTCACAAGCTCCTGTGGTTTTCATGCTTATTCTTTGAGACTTTCATCTTGGCCTAAAGCAGAACTCTTTTGCGACTTTGCAGGGCTCAAGAGGCTGCGTGAGTGCTTGTCTGCTCAGAAATAAAACAAACATTCGCCCATCTACATTAATTGGATGTGTAGCTCTGTTCCTAGTGCCTGGCTGTCTACGCTTCAGTGTTTCTCTAGTGCTCTTGACTTTATCGCAGCATTTGCCCTGTTGAGTTGTTGGTGAGCTCCAAAGGGGGCAAACTCTGCTAATCCTATAGATGTGCATTGAGTGGGGACACATCTGGCTGAGAAGCAGGGATGTGCTTGCCTGCAGTGCGGACGTGCTCAGCGCAGGGTCCGTTGTCTGCCCTTGCAAGGATGGGCACAAGCAGTTACTTGGCCAGCTCTTTGCCACTGTGTTTTATCCCTTGTTGCTACACCCAGCCCCTTCTATTGCAGCAGACCCTCTAGGGCTGCCTGTTCTGCACTTCACACTTCAGCAGAATGGAGGCTGTTCTCATTGCTCACCTTATCTGCCAGTCCTGCATAGGTTTTGTTTCAGTCCTCCCTTCCTGCTTTTCCCGTCAACCCTTTCACTCCTCCTCCCTCCTTCCATGGAATACAGTAGGTGTCTCTTGAACTTGCCTGAACTCCTTGTCCCAAGCACCTTCTTGACTAATGCTTTCCAGATGTCCAGGAACTTTTATGTTTAGCAGTTTTGCTCAAGTTCCTCATTCATTCTCAGATGGAGCAAACATAGGGAATATAGGCAAAATTAGGGAATATAACCCTAATATTATTTGAAAAATAAGGCTGATCATGGCCTTCTGAGAAGCCACTGCTGCCTCAAAATGCAACGTTTTAAGCACTTCTGCCCCCAGACTGGAGCACAACAGATACTCATAAATAGCACGGGAGTTTTATTTTCCATAGCTGACTGTGCTCCATGGCTGTCTATGAAGTCTTGAAAACAGTACTGCAGTTGTACCCAGCCAAGTGGCAGGGGTGTTGGCTTGCAATTTCCCAGCTACAGCAGCATGGAGAAATTAGGAGATCTGTCCGATGTTCCTCTGACAGTGACCCAACAATGGAAAGCAAGTTTCTCTGCCCATCTTCTCATCTAGTTTCCAGCATAACTTTGGTTTTGGGGAGATGACTGTTAGTTCAGGCAACGGATACGGTCAGTGGCTTCTTTTGCTCACACTGTCTGGGAGACCTGTGTGTCCTGTCCTGGTGGTTGAGTATGTCAAGCTGCATGCAGCCTCCTGGTTTGTGCATAAAGGCTGTGTTCAGTGTGGGCCTCTGGGGAAAAGGGGTGTCTGTCATCCCAAAGTCCAGTGGGATGATGAGATTTGTAAGATTGGAAGCAATGCCTGAGCCAGTTTATGATCCTGGAGACTGCCTCTCCAACACAGCCTCTGGCTTGCCTTGAAGTCACGCCCTGTGGTTCCCCATGTGCATCCAGTGGATTTTCATCCTTCCCCACTGCACTCTGTGTGCAGCGAGGTTTTTGGCTATCGGGAAGAAGCTTTGGGCTGTTCAGTGGGACTTGGGAAATTCCTGTCTTTTTCCTTCCATTTTTCCTTGCTTCGGGATTCACCTAGCATGTTACATGTTGTTTGCAAAATGCTGGTGGTAGGAGAGAGACTTTCCCTAAGTTCAGATTCTTGTTATGGAACCGTTTTGTGCCATCAGTGGCCTCGTGTCCAGGAATGGGTAGGTGCCAGTAGGATGAACCTGCTTTGTTGCCCTGTGCTCCCACCAGCTCCACAGTCGCCATTGCCTTCCCACAGAAGCAGCACTTACAGGAATATTAAGTAGCTATTTAATTTCACAGCAAAGCAAACCTCTGTGAGGTTCGGTGCTCCAGCATACCACAGCTGCCTTTCTCCCTGGGGGCTCTTATGGGATGGTTCCCTGTTCCTTTTTCTCCACCGTCCAGACAGTCTCTAGGCCACCTGGGGAAGGCAGAATGAAGAATACCAAGCCGGTAAGTCTCCTAACCATTCTGCTATGTGAGGAATGAATCCAAGAGCCTTTGCACACTATTAATCTTTTCCAATTCCTCAGAAAGCAAATGATCTCCTCCCGCTCCCATAAATTCATCCTCTCTCTCCTGCTCCCCCCTCCAGTGTTTGAACTGTTCGCCAAGAGCTTTATTAAAAACTACAAGATGCAGTTTTGTTTCTAACTGAATCCCAAACAACTGTGTTAGGTGGAGAAGAAACATTTGGTGCAGTCAGCCTTAGAGCATTTTTGTGTATAGTCCATAGCCACTTGTCAGCCAGAGACCAGATTCAGCTCTGTACTAAGCGTAATAGGACCTTTTCTCTTTTCTCCTGAGGTTAGGAGATGAATTCAAGCTGGTCAAACCTCACAGCCTTATTTCCAAGAGCACCTGGCAGTGACTGCTGGGAGTAACTCATACGGCAGGGCAGAAGGGATGCTTCCCTGGAGGCAGCGGGGTCCGGGAACGCCTCACCCTCCCCTGACTCTGCGTGACCTGGCCTGCCGCTGTGCTTCAAAACGATGGTGTTCTCTGCAACGTGCCGTCAGGCCGGGGAACAGACTGTGCTGTGCAGCTGCCAGGTCCAGACAGCTTTCCTAGCATCCCCCTTTCCCGGCCTTAAGGAGGAGGTTTCTGGAGATGCCGCAGACCCTGCTGCTTGTCCTCTTGGCACAGCCCCGGCCACTGTCCCCTCTGTGGGAGGTGTGGAGCCGCAGGTGATCGTCCCCAGCTTCTGATGTGAGCAGAGAAGCTGCAGCTGGTGCTGGGAGGCAGTGACCGAAGGCGGCTGTGGGCGTGCTGGGACAGCTGGGGTGAGGACGGCAGGGTCCCATGGAGGGTGGCTCCACGCAGCAGCGCTGGCAAGGTGCGCGCCGGGGTCCCCGCCAGCTGCCGTGCGTCACTGCCATTCCTTGGCACCGCGTGCAGTGTGTCACAGCCTTCTCCCTTTCATTTCCTAATGTTCCCTCAGTCTGAAACCCATCAACCAGTGCTGAGAAAAAACACTGGCAGAGGAAGCCAAAGCAGAAGTAAGCAAAGCTGTTCCTTTGGCTGAATTCCTCCAGCTCATTGTGTCCCGCTCCTTCGTTTGAGCAAGAAGATCCTGCTCCTGCCTTGTGCACCTGAGCCTCGGGAAGAGGACAGCAGCGACAGCAGTCTTATGTCTTGCTTTCACTGGCAGAGAACATCACATCCCTGTTTTGGAAACGAACAGGTGGCTCCATTGTAATGCAAGAGGAATCGTGATTCTGGGATAAATCCTACAATTTTTTTGTTTTGGATGTCAGAAATAAAATACCATCATTCATTTCCTTTCTTTACATGTTACCCTCAAAAGTGGGTCCCACCACCTCCTTCTTATGGAGGAACTGAAATGGCTGAGAAGTTTAAACACAGCTGATCTTGAAAGCAAAATAGAAGATCAGGGGCTTGCCCATCGGGAATTGTTAAGGTCTCATTGATTTACACAGGCTGCACTTAAAGCTGGTTGTTAGATCAATGCATCTGAGGTTCCCTCCGGTCTGATGCAATAATAGATTACCCCTGCCATTCAAAAACCAGGCCTAATTTGCCATCTATGATGATTTTTTGCAATGAGTTGTAGTTGGCTTTTCTATGCTGTTTCATGCTCAAGGAACCTTGAAATTTTCACTCATTCCTGGGCATTTCAAATCAACCTCTGCTTAGCAGCCATTATCAGAGGGCTGGGGAAAAGGAATACAAGAGTTTCATTGAGAAAAAGCATCTGACAGTGTGGTGTGTGGAGGATGTACCCAGGCATACAGCGCACAGGAGAGCAAGAACCTGAAAATGGCTAGAAATACCTGCTGATGCTGAGCTCGAGACAGGGGAAAATGTTGTAAGAGGTGTCCTGAATTGTCCAAGCCAGGTCTCTACACAGAGCTTTCCTCCCTCAAGAAATCTCCATGTTGTTGTGCAAAGCGAGGGAGAGCTCACGTGGTGTGGCTTTGCTGAGGAGAACTCTGCTTCATGGTACGTTTTTGGTACATCTCTGCCCAAACTCCAGGAAAGAGGGTGAGAGAGGTTGTGCAAGTGGGAAGATGGGGCTATGGAGTGTGGCTTGCACAAGGAGTGCTTTTAAACTTAATGAATCTACCCGTGAGTCAGATGTCAGGAGCAGGGGTGGGGAGAAATAAGGGATGGAAAAGTCCAGATAATTGTGCACAAAGGAAAAGCAATCTGAAGCCGTTCTGGAGCTGGGGAGCCTGTGGCTGATCTGTCTGGAGCAGGGGGCTGGGAGGGCACCCGGGGCAGCACCAGAACGGTTCTGCTAATGGGGAACCTGAAAACGAGCCCCTGCTGCCATTTGTGTTAGTCAAGCCTGCGGGAGTCGGGACGTCAGGTGGGCTGAGCCCCCCGAAGCGGTGGGGTTTGGGCAGACGCTCCCGTTCCCGTGCTGCATCATGCCTGGCAGCTGGGGGGTCCCACATCCCCCTGCCCGAGGCGATGGGGAGCCAGTGATGTGGAAAAACCCCGGAGGCACCAGGGGAATAATCCAGACCAGCTTTTGCTGGACACGACTCCCCCAACTCTAAAAGGCTTTTTGGTGGAGTTTAATAAGATTAGGCTGTAAGCTCTGGAGACGTCCGCTTGCTGGCAGGTCTGTGTTCAGTAGTTCCTCGCGCGCCAGGGAATGCTGTTGCTCATTTCATTGGCCTTGACTTTGCTGGACCGGGCTGTTGCTTTGCTTCTCAATTAGCTGCATCTGCACAGCAGTAACAAGCTGGAGATTAGAATGCCCGGAGAGGGGTGCAGAAAAGTTCACCCGTGTGGAAGGGAGCTCCCCCGCTCCCCACCCTGGGACAGCTGGGGCTCTGCACCCAGCCTGACCCCTGTCCCCAGCAGGAGCCCTGCCGCGGCCCACCCCCCCTTATCGCTGCAGCAGTGACACTGTACAGCTTGTTCTGTTGCTGGAGAGTGTGTGTTCTCTAAAGCTCCAGCTTAGGTCTGTGCTGACATTATTGAAGCTACTGGTAATAAAACATGTCACTACAGGGGCCAGGGCCACATCTGATCCTGCAAAGGGAAAGCAAAAAAACAAACAAACCCCCAAAACTCCAAAAAACCTGAAACCAAAATCATATTGACAGGAGGGCTGGATGGCCAGGGATGCAGAGCACTTGGTCCTGCTGCCCAGCCCCATCGAGAGGCACCTCCCAGACCTGCCGTGCTGGCCGTGCGGGAGGGACAAGTGGCACACGGGAGTCACATCATCGTGCCGGCGCCACATCATCGTGCAAGTGTTGAACACTCCCAGTGCAATGAACTACAAATAAATGCTGTTGATGCCTCTGCCATCCCGTCAGGGATTAGTACATGCTGGAGCAATTTGCATGGGGATGAAACTTGGAAGAAAGGGCAATGCTGAGGGAATACGGTATTATTTATTATTGCCAGTTGCAAGGGAACAGCAGCAGCCTCCAAGCTTGTATAACTCTGGAACATGACTATTATTAGAACGGAAAGTTAGCAAGCAATTAGCTAATTGCAATTCACATTGTCTGTTGCCAATTATAAGGAGAACAGTTATAAACTCCAACAGATGGAACTCAAATGGGTCAGTCTCTCTTTTTTTTCCTGCCCCCCCCCNTAAACTACAGGTTCTGACCAGGGATTTGTGAAAGAAGCCAGTCCTGTGAGTAAGCCTGCTGAAGGGGTCCCTGCAGACAGCTTTTCCCGGCTGAGGTGATGCTGAGCAGCCGCCTTCCTGTGTCTGAGCTCGCCGGCAGCAGACCTGCCCCGTGCTCGCAAGTGGTGGTTTGGTGGAGCTTGTCCTTTCTGGACTTTCCCAAATAGGACATCTTCAAGGCTGGAGAGTTCAACTAATTGCTCTGTGGTTTTATTCGTTTACTCTGCTGTGGTGGTATTTGTTTAGTAGCCCCGGAAAAGGGGGAAGCAGAGCAATCCAGCTAAAATATGTATTTCTTCTCATCCATTTGTTTATGACTCTATAGTATTTCAGATAATACCTTCTCTTCTTTCTCCAGCAGTGACATGAATCAGTGGTGCCTCCCTGAACCTGATTTCTAAACCTTCTGAGGTTATTTGAGGGAACTTCAGTCCCTAGTGAGAATGAGTCAGAAAAGGGATCTCTGCAAAGATTAGCAGGAGATGAGGCAGCACTCTGCTTCCCCTTTCAAGCCACAGGAGATACCAGTAGAGCAGTTCTCATGGGACAGAGATTATCTCATCACTTTTGTTAGAAGTAGCTGAGTGATGCAGCACTGGAACATGACTGATGGTGTGAAACGAGGCTTGGATTCAAGGGATCGCTCAGTGCATGTTTTACCTCTGTTTAAGCCAAATGCAGATACGCTCACTACCTGTACTGCTTTATTATCCTCTGGATGAGTTTTGTACTTCATGAGCAATATTTTAAAGTGATGCTATAGCTGGATGTCTATTGAATGGTTGAGAAATTGTCATTTTCCTAGGAAACGTTTTTCTGCTGAAGTATGTCAAGGGCCAAGCTGCATGCATACAAAATGGTGTGTTTAAGGCTAGAGGTGTATGACTGGCATATAAGAAAGCATGGAGACCTTGAATATTCCAGCCTGCAACGTGGTGGTCAGTTTATCAGGGTTACAGCGCATGCCTGAGTGTGGCACGCAGTGCTACTTTGACATGTCGTATGAAAACTATTTATGCATCTCAGATTCCTTTTTAGAGTATGGACAAGAACAGACAGATTTTGCCTTAAAAATAAAGCATCCCAGAAGGTATTCCAGGCAAACGTTAGGCCAAAGAACCTCAAATCTACGGTCAGACTTTCTGTGGCCATGGAAGGAGCTTTGCTCCTTATCTTCTCTGAATGTTGGTGATACCAGTGACTCCAGCAAAAGGAGAACATCCCTGTTTCAGGTCAAGCTGATACTGATACAGAGACAGCTGTGGGATCTGAAACAGATTAAGCCCAGCTATATGAATTTCATAAATAGTAATACAAACCCAGTGCACACCTTAGGCTGATATTAAACAGAGGATGAGTTGGTATTCATCTTAGAGCGAATGCATTATAATGAAATGGAAACATCAGGTTTTACTTATAAACCCCAGGTTTCCCACAGGAGGCAGTTTATGGAGTGACCATTTATTAAAGACAAATGCTATCATTTGAAACATATCTCATGTAGAGCAGGGGACTGGCTGATGCAGAGGAGCAGTAACTGGAGATGGAGCTTTGCATTTACAAGCCATTGTTTTAAACAGGCTCCGCATGTACAGGAACGTGTGATGATAGCTGCCGAGTGCCCGAGTGTCCACCGAGAGCCCCAGCCCGTGCCTCCCACGGTGAGCGCAGACCCGCGAGGTGCTGAGTGCCGCGACCCAGACCAAACATGCTTAACTTTAATATATATTTAACAGCAGGCAGAAAGATAATCCAGTTATCTGGAGTCAGACCAGTCATGTGCTTAAAATAAGCAGGTGCTGGATGGGGCCCTAGCTCCAGCAGGACTGCTCATCCCCGGGGCGCTGGGCTCTGCTCCCTGCTCTGGAAATCCCCAGGAATGAGAGCTGGCTCCTGCAGAGCATCTGCCGGGGCTGGAGAGGACCTTGGCTAAAGAAGAGCCGGGTAAGATGATTCCTGCCTCTGCCCGTGGACAGAGGGCAGTCTGTGACGTGTTACCTCCTCCCAGGTCCCTGAGACTCTGGGGTCTCTGATTTGGGGTCCTCACTCAAAAAGCCTCAAAGGGGTCCACCTCTTGGAGGGGAGATCCCCACTTTAGTCTGTTCCTTTTGAGGCATGCCAATGCCAGCACCCACTAGTCACCAGCCTGATTTTCCTTTCATTTCATGAGTTAGTGATTCTGAGCTGCAGGGCAAAAGTTAAATGTTAACAACTGCTGTTGAAGTCACATCTGCAGGTAATTTTGCTATTCACCTGGAAAGAAACAGTGTTCATTCAATTAATTGAAAAAGTATATGTTGCCTTTCTGAAATCTTTCTGGCTAGATCCTGGCACCCTGACAAGATGGTGCTGTTTGTTCTTTATTTTTGAAATCAGAAGTCTAGGACAAGAATGTCCTTCATAGGCAGTAGCAGGTAAAATTGCATGCTTTCTAGAAGCATAAATTCCATTCATTGCGTGTAGGAGAACTTTCTGGCTCAATGTAGTATGACATTTGCAACCAGTTAATTTGAATAAATTCCATTTTTATGCTCCATCCGGCTTTTAGTGTATCAGCCAAACCATTCGTAAGGGACAGAATGTAAATCCTGCCTGTGTTTCCCCTCCTGCGCTATCATCAGGGATCTATCATGCTAACGCTGCTGTTCCTTTTGCTTTCAGAGCTCCCAGAGGTCAGCAGTTCAGTTGCTGGAGTCCTGGAAGAAACTGCGGATTCCTTTTAGGTGGAAAGTGGCTCTGGAGCAGGAGGGGCTCGGGATGTCTTCCTATTCCCCGTGCTGCGTGGGGAGGCAGACCCTGCTGAATTGCACAGCTGGTGGCTGCGAAGGAGGAAACGTGGCCTGAGCAGGTGAGGTTACTGCTCTTGGTGAAGGTGCATGAGTGGGGACATGCCAGGGCAGGGATGATCTCAGCCACAGAAATGGCTCCTGGAGAAGTGGAGGAAGCTTTTCCCGCAGCCAACAGAAATGTCTAATCCCTGCCAGCCCTGGGGCAGGCAGCTGTGCCAGCAGCAGGGTGCTTCCTATGCGCCTGTCTCGGATACAGCCGTGACACTGGGACCCGGGTGCTGGCTGGCTGGGCAGGCTGCTGGCGTGGCTGGCTGCTGTGGCACCACCAGCTGAGCGAGGCATTGCCACAAGCGACTGCAAACAGCCCAAAGGCGAGGAGCCCTGCTGCAGAGCCGGATGGCTAAAATTAGACATCCAGTTATGGCCAGCCTAGAAAAATGATCAGTTTTTCGTAGACCAAATCAGGTGTCAAACACCCGTGTCTGGGAGCACAGCCCCAGGAGTGTTCCCTGACTCCGTCAGCCAGCACCGGAGACGACAGGAGAGCGGGTCCCCCATCAGGGAGCAAGGGTGGAGGGGCCACCAGTGAAGGCAGGGAGGCCATTGGCCTTGGTCACTTCTTAGCTCTTGTAAGAGGGTTCCAAGAGCCTCGTGTCCCTCCCACCCCCATCCTCGGCTCTTCATTATATATTAGATGTCACCCTTATTTTTGTAAGAACCCTCTCTAATGACTCGGAATTTTTGTAGCTCTAGTAATTCAGGAAAGAATACTTCAGTTACATGCAGATGTGAGCTACCTAGCGAACACTGTTGGCATTGGAGAGTCTTCTGTAAAGATGCAGACAGATGCAAGCTTTTGCTGGGCTCAAGAGCAGTCGCTTGGCATCTGTTAACGAGCAAATCAAATCCTCTTCTGCAGAACTGCTTGTTACAGGTGACTTGTTCCTGGGAATGTAGCTGGAGGAAGGTGTCCATCAGTGCTGAGCCTGCCTGGCCCCTGCACGGGGCAGGAATAAGCAGCAACCCCCCCAAAAGGCAAATTGTATCTATCAAGGGATCGCCTAACTGCTTTATCCTCACAGCTCCACATCTGGCATGGAGAGCAACAGGGCAAAGGAAATGCATTGCCTGCCTGCCTATATAGCTCAGACAGGCTGGTGACAGCTCGGCAATGTAAATGATGCATATTAAGCCCTAAATAAAGTGTGAGGAACATGTTTGGGATCAGTAAATCCATCCTGACAAGAAGAAGCAAAGGAATAAAATCCCTTTTCCCAAACAGACTGGTAAGTCTGTGGACTAAATGGAATCTAGTCCCACTGAAAAATGGCTCCTGAAGATTTATGGTTGTGGTCTCCCTGCTCTGATCAGCGGGGATGGATGTGAGCGTGTACCAGGCAATAGGAGCAGGGAGCCCTTGGGAAGGGTGAGGCTCTGCTCAGGAGTGGGGGTCACATTCGCCTCCTTGAAATGCTCAGGTTTCATTGAACCCACTATGTCTGCACACATTTACAGCCGAGTTCATCGCATTTCCCGTTGCATTCCCCCATCAGCCATTTATCATCCCCAAGGGGTGGCTGCAGCCAAATGTCCCCCTGACTTTCAACAGACTTGTGGGCCTTTCTTCTCTGCATAAGTGGTAGACTTAAGCCCAGGATCTCTTAAACATGCCTGCCTCCAAATAAACAAAGTGGGCGTGATGTGTTACAGGCTGTGTTACCGAGAATTGGCCAGCTGAGGAGAAAGGGACTTTTTTTACAGTTCTGTTGGTGGAGTCACTTGTCCTCAAAGGATGCTGGGCAGGCTGGAGAGCCTGCTAGACAGCTCGAGCACACTCACATTATGATATTTAGAGGCAATAATCAAAGGCAAATGGCACCTGAGCGGTTGCATTGCAGGCAGTGGTGGAGGGAGGAGCCCAGGGGATGCGTGAGCTGCTGCCTGAGTCCGGGAATGCACGAATCTGGGTCTGCTCCCAGGGAATAAAGAGAGCCCTGTGCTTAATGCAAAACATGATCCAATCCAGCTTGCTTCAGCTTTGCACGGTTAATTTCCCAGCAGGTTTCGGTGCCCGCTCCCTCTGCTGAACCACCTGTTCCAGCAGACTCATATTTTGCAGGGAAAGCTTTTCAAAAAAGACAAGCACCTGCACAAAGCCTGCAGGCAGCTGCTGTCTGGCAGCTCTGGGGAGACCCAGCAGTCGTCTGCCCATGTGTGAAGGCAAGCACTGCCAACAGGAGGCTGAGCATCACACCCCAGATCAGCACATCCCTCCCTCCACTAAAAGTCATCAGATGATCCTGGCTTCCCTGGAGCCAAAGAGTGAGCTCTCTGTTCCTGAAAACCATTTGGGTGAGAAATCAATAACGCTGCTAAGGCGCAAAAGCCTGCAGAGGAGGTACACAGAGCTCTGTGTCCTCTGGGCAAGGTCAGTCCTGTGCTGCCAGCCTCACGGCTCCGTGCCCACAGGGCACACGGCCCTGCACAGGGACTGCTTGAGGCTGCGGTCTGCAGGGGACTGGATGAGGCACAGGGAATGGTCCTTTCTGGACTTCATTAAGACTGTGAGTTCTTAACCAGTTTGTTTTATGTTCTTTGTTGCCCTTTCATTTGAACAGGGGCCAAAAAGGTGGGATCCAGATTGCAGGCATTTTCCTAGTGTCTCTTTCTGTTCAGGGGCTGCCGTTCTTGGTCTCTGTGGGCTGCAGCGAGGTTATCTCGCATTCCCTGGGCCTTGGAGACCATGGTCTCCCTCCAGGCTCTGCTGTTTGGGGTGCTGTGGGTCAGGCAGTTATTGTCCCAGGACACGGGGCCACGCTGCCAGCACGAGATGCAGGCTCAGAGCGCAGGAGGCTGCCAGGACACCTCACCAGATGCATATTGTCTCTTTGTTCCTCTGAAAACCACAAAAAAGTTTCTCCCTTCACAGTTCAGTGATGCCCAGACAAAGATGACGTGAAATCTGTGGGAAGACTTATTTTATTACAATACAGGAATTCACAGAACCAGATGTTTAAACTTAGCTGTTGCTCCTCCATAGGAGCACCGCTGCCCCTGCTCAGTGGAGCTGTTTGCGAGATTATTTACAATGCTCTGAATGTGTCCACAGCTGCTTGGGTCTCCAAAAGCTGTTCAGAGTCAGGGGCGATGCCACAGTGAGTCCCCTATATTCCTCTGTGCCACAGAACCCGGTGGAGAGGAGGCAGAGATGCCAGGGCCGTGGAAGGGCAGGGCAGCGCAGTGCCCATCGGTGACCCCACCACGTCTGGCCAGAGCTGGGGACAAGGCACAGCCCATGCACGCAGTTCCCAGCCACGAAGTCGTCTTGCCTTGCGGGAAGTATTTTGTAAACTGTGTTCCCTGGGGAGGTGTTCTACCTCCACGCTGGGATGCTGCCGGCATTGCCCGCCAAGGGTGCTCGCAGGAGCAGCCCTCAGTCTCTGCCCAGCCACTGCCTGCAGACCCTGCGGGTGACTCGGCTCTCATGGGGTCCCGGGGGCAGGCAGCGTCTCCGTAGTCCCCTAAGAGTCAAACCCTGCACCTGGCTTTCTGGTTTTCTCCACTGTTTCTCACCTGGGCTCCTGCAGCTGGGTTCAAAGGAGCCCAAGTCCCCGGCTGGAGATGTGTCCCTGGTGGGAGCCGTGCAGCCGGCAGCTGTTTTGCAACAGCCCGGGATAGCCTTTCCAAAGCCAGCCAGCATCTGTTAGTCAATCCGAGCGCAGCGTCTTAGGGTCCTTAGGCTGGAACAGGGAAGCGAGGCTTACACGCACGTCCAGGCTGGCAGCGTTATTTGTTTCCCCAGCATCCAGAATTTCATCTTTTCCACCTTCATGCTGCCAGCACAGTCCTTATCCGCTGCCCTGACACCTCCAGGGTTTATTTCAAGCTGAACCACGCTGCCTCCATATGTGCTCCTGCCACTGGTTGCTTGTTATTAAAAGTCGATGCTGTTGTCGGGCCTCCTTGTGTCCATTCAGAAGTTGGCAGTCCTTAAAAGCTCATTCATCTTAGGCAAGCCTAGTGGCAATTACAGCCCTCATCCCGCAGGATCAGTTAACTCCTTCTCTCCCATTAGCCCGATGTGGGTGGATCAGCAGTCACGCCTGGTTCTAATTAAAGTGATGCAGAAAATCAAGCGTTTTCCCCTGCACCATGCACAAGGGACACAGAGGTGGCTACGGAAAGGGGGAAAACAGAATAACTGCCTGGAGGCAGGAGATGTGCTAGGTTATTGTGACTGAAAATCTGACCCTGCCCGGAGCTGCAGGTGCTGTGTCACCTCGCTGGGGAAGGACACAGCTCCCACGGACAGTGTCCGTAACAGAAATGCAGGAGTGACAGGAAAGGGAAACAGATTCTGGGGAGCCCTCTGCACTGATCCAAAACATCAATGTGGGGCAGAGCGTGAAAATGCCATTTCCCCAGCAGACCTCGTAAAATTAAATTGTAAAATTATCAATTTGATCATCACTTCTTGTCTTCCCACCCCGTATTCCTGGCTGTCGGAGGAAGAATTAGCAAATGTTTGTGGAGAATTTCAGAGTCCGGTCACCAGCTCACAGAAGGCTTAGACTGTGAATATGAAATAGCAATTAATGGCCTGGAGAAGTGCAACGCTCACAATGGATTCCCCTATTCCCAGTGTGCAGGAGGGGATGCTCCCTTAGGCATGGATACTGTTTAACAAAAAACTCCAGCAAGTCGAAACCTCTGAATTAGCCCTGGGTACAAAAACCCCAAAGCACGTAGATTTGAATGACCAGGAAAGAGTGAGCCGAAGGTTTGTGGCCCTTCACAGTAGACCATTTGCAAAGCCTTCTGCTCCAGAGGTTTCCTCAGGTCTGCAAGTCATAGCAAATGCTAAAAAAATATTTTTTTATGCAAGAGCAACTCTAGAGTGAAATACAGAAACGTACAAAGAAATCTCAGTGGACCATCTGGCTCTAACGTTCCCAAAGCTCGTAGCCATTTATCTCTGTCCAAAAGTGTGCTTTAAAGATGCAACAGGAATCTTCCTTTGTAGAGAGAATTTGTGAGTGTATGTTTGGCCTTCAAACATGTTAAACCGAACACCAAAGCCTATGGGAAGCACATAAACACCAGAGAACAAACAAGCTTGCTTCATACCTGAAATGAAGCTTGATTTTGGATGCAGAAATGTGTTTATTTTCTTGGAAAGAAACAGGCCCTGGCCTTTCAGCTGTTACAGATTTTCTCAAGGGAATAATTTTTCTAGCAAACCTTGTTCCTTCTGTAATCCTTTGTAACAACTCACCGAGTCATGCTGCCCTAGCTTTAAAAATATATTTTCAAAGCCCATTAGCAAATTCACAGGTTTTTTTTATACACTGAGAATTAAAGTGGAAACATAAGACCTAGCAAATTATTTTCGCTTTATATACAGTCTCCCTAGTAAACAAGTGTTGCAAGAGCCTGTGTGCTGTCGGCAGAGCACTGAGGGATGGAGAACAGAATGTGGTCACATGTGGTTTTATTCAGTGAGTTATTTATATAATCTGAAGTATAGTAACAACCTCCTTGGGTCCAGAGGCTCCCAGCTCCGCAGCCCCTGCAGACGGTGCTCCTTGGCTTTCCCACCGTGTCTACATAGACGCCCCTGAGCTCCAAGTGCTTCGCTTCCGCACGTCACCACTCAGTCAAGATCCATATTCCAGGAGTGAGCTTGGACCCACAGGGCTCCCGGGCACATTTCCTGAGCCGCGTCCTGGTACAGCATCCCACATCCTGATGCTTCCCTGGCCCAGTGGCCGTTCAGCATCAGCTGCACCCGGGGCTGGGCAGGAGGGGTTTTTGACAATGTCAAAAAAAATGGGATGTCCCAGGAGACAGTGTGACCCTATCCTCCCTGGTTCTCACCTCCCCCCGCCTTCCCAAAGGCCTGATTTTACATCTAGAGATGTCCAAAAGCACTGTGCGTCTGTCTCCTCGCTTCCTCTGCGTCCCATGACAGCCAGCATCTCCTCTGCTGCCCTCCCAAAGCAGCGCCACAAAAATGATGCCCTCCGTTTCCCGCACACCCTTGCCCCACGGGCCAAATCTGGCTGCACGATGATGGGCACCGCTGCGCCCGTGTCCGCATCCTCCGGGGCGGCTGGGGAGCAGGAGCCCCGGCGCCAGGAGCCGCCACCGCAGCACGCCTTGTTTCTCCAAGCGGGTACGAGACAGGTGGTGAATAACGCCGATGGAGACTGTGTACTTCCCGCGAGAAACAGCGGCTGGTGGTGCTGAGCTCGGCCCTGAGCAGCTCAGCTGGGAGCGAGCTCTTGCTGCTGGCAGGACGCGGTGTCCGTGCGACAGCGAGCGTGTGGTGACGGCTGCCAGGGTGGAGTGGAGCTCGGCAGCGCCGCGGCCGGCCTCCGCTCCGGGCACGCTCCGAGTGCATGGCGTGCACTGGCTTATTTTCTGAGTGATGCTGAGGAAGACGCCTGTGCCAGGGCTTGCTCTGTCTCCATTGGGAAGCTGCTGGGAGCACAGCGAGGAGGAAGGTGCGGGTGCCAGGGAGCCCAGGGGAGCAGCGGCTGCCACAGGGCAGGAGGAGCCAAGCAAATGGCGGTGGCCGAAGGTGTCCTGGCCCTCGGTGCCCACCTCCCACCCAGGGGTCCGGCCTGGTACGGGTGGGAGCTCTGCCTTCGCAGCTGTGGGATCAACTATGCAACATTGCAGACTAGTGGTATGACCGGAGATCAGCTGGTGGGTGGAGTGCGGGCTGAAGAAGGCCAGATGAGGTCTGAGCAAAGCCGTGGTCGTCATAAAATAGCTGATCCGCTCACTCTAAAGAAATGTTTTTAATCTCGCTGGCATTAGAGGTTACAGTCAGTCATTCTCCAGGCAGGTGAATGGAATTCTTTATTGTGGCTATTTGGTTATATCTTGAATAGCAATAAGGATTATCCTCCAGATTTCTGCATCTCACTCGGAGCCCCTAGCATGTGTTTATAATTTTCCTCTCCCTTTCAGGCAATGCCAGCAATCTCCTGAAGTTCTTAAACTGAACCTGTGAAATTTAATGGCTGGCCAGTGTATCTGACATATTCTTCTAAAATACTGTTTCAAGTGTGCTTCTCATACTGATTTATGATTTTTTTTGCCCAACAAAGTATCCACTGTATTTTATCAGTAGTATTTCTCATGCCATTCTTTGTCAGAAAGGAAGGTCAGGCCAACAATGCTTCTATGAATTTCCAAGGAGGAGCAGTAGGTGGCTGGCTTGGATTTCTTTAGTCTGTCTTTGCTGGTTTAAAGAGGCCAAGGCTTTGTCATGGCAGGGACTATCTGAGGTTTAGGGCTGGCCAGGTTCTGCCCCTTGACCCAAGTGCTGAAGCCCACATGGTTGCAGACACACGAACAGGAGCAGGTTGGCGTCCCGGGCAGCGCTGCTGGCTCTGGGGACACCCCGGCTGGCCAGCAGTGCCGGGCCGGTACCGTGCAGGCGTTGGTGTTCCAGTGCGCACAGCTCAGACATGCTTCTCTGCTCTTGGTTGCTTTTCTTTTATGAGCCAGTAGTTTAAAACTTGAAATAAACAATGATAATTGCCTGATTTGAGGGGAGGATGCTGCTTCTCTTCCTGAGCCAAAGGAATGACAATTTGTCAGAACATAAAAATACTGTAGGCTTTCCCTACACGCATGCTGCTCCCACAGCAGCCGGCCGGTTGACTTGGGACACTCCAGCGTCCTGGTACCAGATTTTGGGAAACCTCTTGTGTCATCTTGTCACCCTGGGGCACACCGAGGCTGGTGCCTGGCATGGCACGGGGGCAGCCGGCTCGGCTCCGGGGAAGCGCATGCAGTGGGTTTACAGGCAGTGTTCGGTGGCAGGCGGGATGCTGAGCTTCATGAATCTGTAATTGCAAATGTAGGGTTGTGGTAATGACGGAATTCAATGAATCCACAGATTTCATATCTCTGCTGACCCTCTGTGGCCCATAAATGGTCTAAATACTGATTCCTCTTGTCTGTGGCCAAGAGGGAACAGTTAGTTCTTGTGTTTTTGAACAAGGCGGCATCATCTGGCAGCGGATTTGAGGCTTTATGGAGTCATCGTCTCTGTTTCTCAAAAGCTTTTTTCAAAAGTATTTATCTCACTGAACCTTTAATTGCTGCCCTCGCCCTGTTGCAGCCCTTCTCTGCTCTTGTCGCATCCCTAGCTGTCACGTCCTTGTCAGATGTGTGTCATGGGGCTGCTCTCCTGCCACACAGCACATACAGTGAAAGGTTTAACCGAAACAGGCTCTGCTTCCTGCCCCTGGGCACCAGGCACACAGATCCTGGCTCTCCTCCGCCAAGAAGCCATGAGCAGGCAGGAGGAGGTAGCAATGCCGAGACAAAGAGCTGCGCCGGGACATTGCACAACCGCGAGGGTTTACAGGAGGGATCCGGCTGCACCACGCACCAACGCGCGCCGGGAGGAGGCTGGCGGAGAAACTTCTTTTCTGTTCGGATTGTCATCTCACCCCTGTCACTGCTGCAGCCAAGTGTTTCCAGCTTTCACATGAAATGATAGAAGGCAATCTGCCACCTTGCCCTCCACCATCCACCCGGGGCAAGCCGCGGTGGGCACTGGCACTGCCGACATCCCTGCTCCCGTCTTGCGGCATGGGGGCTCCTGCCGTGCCGCCCCTGGTCCGGGGTCCCTGCAGCCTCTTCTCCAGCCCCGTGCCTGCGGCAGAGGGGTGGCTGCTGCCTCCCATTGTCCACAGCTGCCCAGTCCGGTGCCTGGTGCCCGGTGCCTGGTGCCCGGCACCTCGGCCCCAAACACCCTGAGCATGGTCTCAGCAGCCGCTGAGGCCGAGACCTGCAGCCTGGGACAGACAGACCCTTTTCCAGGCGAGCAGAAATCCATGGCTTGGCTCTCTGCTGTCTCCCATCTGCCCAAGTTTATTTTCCTTGTTTTCTGTTTATGAGCTAGGCGAGTATTGAATTTCCTGAAGTCATTGCCATCCATTGCCACAGGTCTCGCACACAAAGACTTCCTCGGTGCCAGGATCCAAGTTTTGCAATTGAACCGGTTCCCTTTCCCTCCAACCATTGTGGAAACAGCCTTTGTTTTGCTTCTGGATCTTGTTCATCAGGCCCAAATCAAGGGCCGCTCTCCAAAGCCTGGGTTTTTTGAAATCCAATTTCACTGCTTTAATGAAAACAGCATATTTCAGGGGACAGGGCTGAGGTCCTTGAACAGTAGGATTTTTTCTGCAGGACTTGTATATCTCTGCAAAAGCTGCGCTGTCCAGTCCTGCCAGTTCCCGCTGAATAGCAGGAACTGGAGGGAAGGGGCACGAATGCTCCTAAGGGACTTGTTAAAAGAGAAAGCTGGCTCAGAGTCTCCGTCCCAGCTGCAGACTGACAGCCAAGGCTGAACACCCCGCGCCCTCGGAGAGGTCGGGGAGCCTGGCAGGCGCGGGAGCCTCCTCGCAGTGTGCGCAGGGAGCAGGCTGCAGCAGCGGCTGCGCAGGCTCGGCTGCGGCTGAGCGGGAACCACCGCCGCCACGTTCCGGCTCCTCCAGGGCCCCGGTGCCTCTCTAGCCCCGAGGAATGCGGCTCCTTTCACTGGAGCCACTCGTCGGCTCTGGTGGGAGATGCCTCTGCACCGCGTCCTGGCAAAGGACAGCCGTGCTCCTCCGTCCTGCGCAAGGCAGTTGCACCGACCTCAGACTTCCCGATGAAAACCCCATTGATTCTGGGCCTGTAGGAGAGGAATCCCCATAACTGCATGCTCAGGCATGTGCCACAACTGCCCTCGTGTATGTCAGAGCCAGAGAACGGTTCTGTAATCACCCATTTTTATTTAATTGTAACGCCCCTGTCCCACTAACTGTTCCAGATGCTCTAATGGTTCCTAGCTCTGGGCTCTAAAACATGCTGTTCTTTTCACCCTGGTCCCCGCCCTTCAAGCACAAACAATGGTTTTGCTGGTTTTTGAGCCTTTTGTGTGCCAACGGGATGTGGGGAGAGAATCCCCTCCATGCCAAATTCAGTTGATAATAAAAAACAGGAAAGGAGCTCAATGCCAACTTAGAAGGAGCTGAGCAGCCCCGGTCTGCTCGCTGCGGCGTGCGGATGTCGCCATTGCCCAGCAGCGGGGTGGGATGCAGGGGGAGGTGAGGGGAGAGGGACAGGGCGGAGGAGGCTGAAGTTTCACAGAGGGGCTTCGGCTCTGGCAAAGTCGAACCCTATGAGCCCACACATGCCAGCAGTGACGATCCCCATGGCCCCCGGCCGTGGCTGCAGCACCTGGCAAGTGCTGGCTGCTCCCGGTGAGCACCAGGGATGGTGCGGGGACGAGGGGACCACGGCAGCGTGGGCAGGGCCCCGTGCCAGGTGCATCCAGGCGCTGCCTTTGTGCATCGAGGGGTGTACCGGGGCTGCAAACACCCTGTGCCCCGGCAGAGCCGTAAGCATCCCATGCCATGGCGATGCCGCTACCTGCACACCCACAGCCTGCTCCGCCAGCAGCCGCTGCCCCGCCAGCAGCCAGAGGATGCTGGGCTCGCGCTGGTGACGCTGCTGCCCTTCGCGGTGGCTACTGGCCACGGGCAGGCGGCAAAGGCTTGTCCCCATGGGACCCCTGGCCCGGCCTTTGCAGAAACCGGGCTGGGAAGGCTGGCTGCTCTGTCCTGCCTGCTGCACGGCTGTTGTGGGGCACTAATGGCCCCAGTTATTAACAGCCTAGCGTCACCTTTGCTGCCCCTTGGGGGAGCAGTTATCCCTGTCGCCATGCTGATGGCAGAGATGGGGAGGAGCAGCCCTGGCTGCAGCCAGGAAATCGGCGTTATCAGCACTGGGGGCACATGGGGCTGGTGGCCAGAGGAAGAGGACACTGGCTCCCGGGATTGATTGATGCTATAGTCTCTGCAGGTTCCTACATCTCCTCTTTTATCCCTTCTTTACATATATTTCAGAATGATATAAATTCTCCGCTACGAACCCCGCTGTGTGAGCACAAAAGAGAAGTTGCAGGCGGGCCCAAGAGAAAGGGAGGATAAAAAAAACCACAGGAGAAAATTAATAAAGCATTTGAGAAAGGGAGGGGGCGCCTCGCTGGGAAAGTGTGTAGCACACAGGGCTCCCCAAAGCACATCAAAGCCTGACTCTGAAATTAGCCCAACTGTTGGGAATGTAAAGCAGGGGATTCTCCCACTGGGCTGTGGATTGAGAGTCCCCCCACGGGCTGCGAGGCACTGACATTTGTATTTATCCAGGCTAGAAGCTCCATCATGGAGCTTTTCAAAGGGCACTGCTGGGACGCAGCAGGCCACCTCCCCAGCATGGCAAACACTGCACTTTTAATTACTGCTCCGAGACGGCACATGTGCCCGACCCCCACACTAATTCTTGTTGCAATTACAGCGATCTAATTGAGTTTATTCACTCTTTACAGCTTTTGTGTCTTTCTTTCTTGCACTCCCTGCCGGTGAGAGCCGGGGCGTCCATTGATCCGCTAGGTAGTAATATGGGCAATGCTGGCGTGCCGCCCCTCGGGGTCCCGCCAGCCTTATTGTGTCCATTGAGCTGCCGTCGCTGCTGGGAAATGCCAAATCCCTCCCAAGCCAGAGCCCTGCCTGGCAGTGGGGTGACCCCTCCGCCGGCTCAGATGCCGAGCCGCGCTCGCAGCATTTCACCACGTCGGCGTGCGGCGTGTGCTCGACATTTTGTTTGGAGAAGCAATTTTACATTTTTATAGGAAAATTACTTCCAATTAACAAAGAAATTATGCCATGGAAGTCACAAATAGGCTCTCTGCGTGCAGGGATGATGAGCTGTCCGACGGGGACCATAAAGGTCTCCAGCGATGTTCATGCAGCTGGGGGAGAAGCCGGAGCCTTTTGGCCCTGGGCAGCCCCGTGCCCCTGTCCCCCCGCCTTGCTTTCTGCCGTTGCCCCAGGGAGGTCTGAGACCCACCAGGTTCCCAACCACAAGATGCACCTGCCTGTCGGACAGGAAAGGGCTTTTGGAAAGGGGGGTCCCTGGGCGCTGCCACCGTCTCCCGGTTGCCCACATGGTGTGTGCCCAGCGAGCATCGCCTCCCCTGCAATGCCGACAGTGGAGGCTGCGGAGCTCGCTGGAAAAGTGCCTTAGCAGTAACCTGGTTATTAGCCAGGTACCCAGACCTCTGTGCCTAGTGAATGCAATTATGTGTCTAAATAATTATCTCATTACAGGCTGGTGGCTGTGCCTTGCACCTGCGGCAGACCCTGGCAAGCACTGCAGGGTCTGGAACGAGGACCTGTCCATCGTATGCCCAGCGGGGCCGGGTGGCATTAGGGAGTCCCAGGCATGTTATTGGGAAGAGCCGCTGGATGCCGCCCCTCCAGCTTTTGGTTTTTTTTATATGCTAGCAAATGTTGATGTCTACTGAAAAAAAACAAAATCTCCCCCATTTCCAGGCTACCATTGGAAATATTTTAATTTTGACTAGAAATCAAATAAAAATCCACTTAGTTTTTTGATAAAATCCACTTAGGATTTTTGGTCTCTTAGGGAGTAGATTTTGCCTCCTCTTTTCCATCACTCTCAGTTCTTCTCTTTTTTTCCCTTCCCTTCTTGCTGTCTCCCTGGATTACGGGGCAGTGGGGGGGACGTGAACCATGCTCCCAGCCCAGCACCCCAGCCACAGGGTCTGCTGCCACCGCTCGCTGGAGTGGCCTCTTGCTTTTTCAAGCCTATTTGATGAACAATAATAAAAATAAAGCATAATGGTACTTGAAATTAAAACTTTCTCATGCAATATTAACTAAGAAATGCTGGACCTTCTGCAGGGAAACAGAACAGGGCACCCACCTGAGATGGCCAGTGGGCAGCGATGCCAGGACCGAGCACCCACGGGAGCTGCTGTGTGACAGCCGCCATGCCGTGGGGTGAGCCGGGACCCCCGGGGGCACCCCCATGCCCAGAAGCTCCCAGAGGAGAACCTTTTCTTGGAGAGCCCTGGTGGGAACATCTGCCCGTGGCTTCTGTGGATGCTCTTGAAGAGGGAGCTGAGCAGACACATGGTAACTGGCAAACAGCCCAATGAGGGAGGAGGGGGAGGAATTAACTCTCATTTAAGTCCACTTTTGTTGTAAATAAACTATAATCACTTCAAACCTTTTGCTTAATCAGAAAAGGATGTTGAACATTAAGCAAACAGTCGGCAGGCTTGTCTTATTGCTGGATTAGAGATATTAAATGCCAGCGATAGTTGCTTTTTTTAATCTGTCCTGCAGCTGCATTATTAAAACAAACACATTTGCAGACCTGCAAAAAGCCTAAATGAAAACAAAAGATGAGATTGAAACTTTCCCAAGGGCAATATCTGAAATCTGGACAATTTAAAAATCTACGTTTAGTCTTCATCTTTTGAACCAAATAATGGAGGGAAATGACACATAATAAAATTAACCACTGGAATTAGCAGCGTATTCTTTAACGGAGCCAGGTTAAAATCTAGTAACCTCTCACAGTGCGGAGACGGCACCTCCAGAGCCCACGCACTGCTCCCCGTCAGCACGGCCTGGGGCTCTTCTGCCGTCCTGGTTTTCTGTTGTAGAGAGCAAACAGCCTTTGGTCTTACAAGGATGCAACTTTTTGTAGTAACTGTTGGTTTTTCTTAAAGCTCCAACTTCTGGACTCCAGTGAATGAGCCCAGAGGGAGACTCTTGCAGGAGTTCATTAAACTCTCACCTTTATTTGAAAAAATGAAGGTTTCTGGCTTCCTTGGTGGCAGAGAAAAGCTTGAAAGTATGATGCCTAAGAGTCCAGCTGGAGTGGAAGAGAAGCACATAGGCATCACTTTTTCAAGATTTGAGCGCTCGTACTGGCCAGGGAGCTGCAGCTGGGCCCCGAGAGCTTTGAGAAGCTCCAGGGAGAGCTGAAGGGACCTGGCCAGTGTCTGCCAGGGCATGAAACTCTGCTTTCCCAGAACCGCCCCCAAAATAGGTAACGGGGCTGAAGGGGACGGGCAGGGGCACAGCCCGGGCGCAGGGGGGGATGGCGACAGCCGGTGCATCGTGGGGTGGCCCTGCCTGGAGAGGACAGATCCCGAGAGCACAGCACGACGGGCAGCTGGCCAACTTGGGACCCGGCCCCAGGGAGGCACTGAGGACAAGGCATCGCCCTGCGAGGGCAGGGAGCAGAGAGCGGGGTCCTGCCCTCAGACAGGGGTGCGAGCAGGCCCCTCCTCGCCCAGCTGGAGTTACACAGCCTCTGCCACCCTGCCCAGAGCTCTGGCATCCTTTTGTTCCTCCCTCCAGACCGGGGACAATAAAACCAGATTTTAAAGGAACCAGAGGAAAATGCCAGCTCCACAGGGCTGGGACGTGCAGCTGTCTCAGGACGGCAGAGTTAAAGTGAGTGTCCGTTGCTGACAGGGATACCAGCCAGCAATTTATTTTCCACATTAATTTTGATTATGAGTTCTTATATGGTTGCAGAGTCCAATTTTCACAAGGGAAATTTCCCCCCTACACACACAGGACAACAAATCAGATTGACCTAAAGTTGTTCTTTCCTAAATTTCTTGTGGAATCTTGGCTGGATACAAGTTGTCTCAAATGCAATTACACTGTCATAAATAATTTTCCACCTCTTTTTTCTGTCTCAACCATCCCGCTCCCCTGCGGTCAGTGGAAATTTCCCCCTTTTATTAGGTTAGACTCATTGGCACTGAGAAAAACTCTGCGCTCATGGCATCATTGTCTGCACTGAGCCAAATCCTCAGAGATCTCCCTCCCACTAATACAAAAGCTGGGGCCAGGGCTGGATAGTGAAGCCTGTAACTGGGTGACGAGCTGCCACCCTTCCACGAACCCGAGGTCTCCTTGCCCTGACTGGGAAACTCCCACCCGAGTCTCATTAACTTTGAGTACCCGCATAAACCTCGGGGAGCTCAGGAGCCGGAGCATCAGCCCTCCACTGGGCCAAGGAAGTACGGGTTAAAGCTTGTGCTTCGAGTCGAATACGTGCTAGAAATGCTTTGCTGCAGTTAGATGTTAGCGAAGGGTTATTATACACACATTTCTCAAGTTTTTGGCCAAAACACACCGTTTTCTAGCGCCTGCTCAGCTCCTGAGCCGCTCCCTGCGCTTTCCTCATGGCAGAGCCAGTCGTATGTGGCTGAGCCCTTCCAGACAAAGGGCTCAGCAATGTGACTAACATCTGCTACATGTGGACACGTCCTTCTGCTATTTAGTACTTGACTGTGCTCTTTTTTACTGTGCCTTTCATAGGAGCTGCATCCCCAAACCACTTCACAGAGCAGACTAATTAAAATCATGGGTACAAAGCCATGCAGGGAGAAAAAACCCTCTTTAAGCCTTCCAGAGAGTGGGGGGGTCACGTTCAGCCCCCAGGCTGCTCTGCAGGGTGAGGGGCAGATCCCTCCCTGGGCTCAGTCACACCCAGGCCAAGTCTGGGCAGATTTCATTAATTCAGCCCCTTCAAGGGCTGGTAAACACTTTTCAAGGGTCATTAGCAGTATCACTGGTCCTGAAAGCCCTGTGTTCCTGCATTCCGGCAGCCAGCGGGAGCTGGGGCATGTGGCAGAGTGGGACTGCCACGGTGGGGACGGTGGGAGGCTGCGGCTGCCCCTCAGTTTATCCCTGACGAGCTGCCCAGCTCCTCCGCATTTCCAAACACGAGGATGCTGCCTCTGCCGCTGACCAAAGAGGGAAGGACTGAGCGTCCCCAGCCTTTGCAAAGAGCTCTGGGTGCCTGCCGGCAGTCTGCAGGACACGAACGGGGCGTCTCAGGCTACAGATCCAATTTTGCAATGGTGCAGTAAAGCCTCAAACAGTTGGATGCATCGTCTGCAGTGAGAAGTTTGTTTCTTGACACTTACTTCACTGCCCTCCCAGACATGGGACTGTCTCGCTCTCTCCTTACAGGGGTTCTGGTTTCTGTCCGAATGAGGAGCGCTCATCCTCTTCCCATTCCCATGACTGCATGTTTTGAATTAAATCATATCAGAGACATTCAGGAAAGCGTGAATTAATTTTTATTTCGAAGATGAAGAAGTGTGGGGGAAATAAGATGATCTGATGAAATTGTGCTGTCCAATATTAGTAACTGATTAGCAGGAAAATATAGATGAGTCTGCAACCATGCGCCATGTGAGAGCACTGCCAAGACTGCGAGCCATATTACTCAATAAGTGGAAAGTCCAGGTAAAGCCCATCCCCTGGCTACACATGTGGTAGTGATTTGGGCAGATCCTCTGTAAGAGCGGCTGACATCATGGCGAGAGGTATTTACAGCCGACAAGGAGAGCTCGGCACGGACCTTGGCCTCCGTCCCCTTTTTTTTTGTTTTATTCTGAGCTGTTATTATAAAGTATTATTTATGAAGTGGTGAGAGCATGAGCAGCACAGCGTTGCCAAACTTAAAACACTTTTCATTTAACAGAATGAAAATTATTTTAACATGAGTATCTGAAGCAAAGATTCGCGGATTCTGGACAGCTTTATAGAGGCAGGCTATAAATTCTGAGCTTGCAAACGTATTTTTCTTCACCAATAGGCTTCTCTTCACCTCTGAAAGTTTATTTTCAATAAACACAAGCTAACGCTCCAACAGTTTCCAGAGGAGGATGTTAGCAGCTCTTACTGTATCTAATCAACTGCGATCTGTGAATCGTTCCAGCGAGACACTTAGAGACATGTTTTCGTGCCGTCCCAGCGCTGCGCTATTGCACAAGGCTCACCTCCAGCTGCCGAGGTCAGCGGGGAGCATCGCTACGGGCTCATCCATTACAGACCTGATCCAAGGCCACAGAGGCAGCAGGACTCGTTCCGCTGACATCTCTGAGCTTTTCATTAAGCTGCAACAGGACAAATATCTACTTGGTGCACCCACTTAACTCCTCTGACAGAGGTCAAGCTCTGAGTCCATGGGAACGGGCCAGCCCGGGCTGCGAGTGGAGCCCTCGCCCACCCCGAGCTCCAGCAGCGCCGGCTGCACCCGCCCCGGTCCGGCTGCCCACGCCAGAGAGATTTCCTCAAAGAGGAAGGCGAGAGGCACGCCGCTCCATTCCCCTCCCCATACTGCCTCTGTGCCTTCGGCTGCGGTGGGCTGCTTGCCCCCCGGAGCAGGAGGACACCCTGCAGAGAGCGACCACTCGTCCCTTGGGCAGTTCGGGAAGGCACTTGAACCCTGCCCTGGCAGGAGCCGCCTTCTTGTCTGGACGTTACTGCCTGTGCTCACATGGATGCAGAACATCACCTGAGCGAGGCTGACACCAGAGGCATCCTGCTCATCTGCTTATTCAGGAGGACATTCTCCTCTTTTCCAGGCTCCTTTCGTCCCGCTCTTTATCCCTGCGATTGCCGGGGATGCGTAGCAGTGCGGGGGCAGCCCTGGTGCTGCCGGGGGGAGCAGGGCGATGCTTCAGGCTGAACGGGGCCAGCCCGAGGGGGCTGGGGGCAGAGGAACAGGGCGAGGGGGTGCCAGTGCAGAACCTGGGTGAAAAAACCTTGTGGATGAAAAAACCACCAGAGCCCCTCTGCTCCCACCCTGCCACCTGCTGCAGCACGGTCCAGGACCCAGAGTCAGTGGAAACATAGGATGGTTTTCAAACGTGCAATCGGGCGTTTTCCGCTCGCAAAAGCCAGCCATCGGTCGCAGGCTGGTGGGGCTGCGAGGCCCTGGCCCACGCTTGGGTACATTTTGCATTGAGATGGAGACCCAAATCTCAGGTGACCTCCATTCTGACACTCGGAGGTGACCTGCTGACACTGGGATGTTTTGCTTTGCTTCCTTGTCTAGGCCAAACGCAGCCAGCGGGGTATTTGTGTTTCTTTCTCACATAGCTTAGAATGCCAATTGCTGTCATATTATTTTTGTTTGGGATTTCATGTCAGTTCAGTATGCTACTGAAATGTATCCTCCCCACAGACGAAGGCTGTTGGGAAACCACAAGCTTCGTGAAATTCAAAATTGGTAAGCAACAAAATTATGAAACCACAGGAAATGAAATGAGCAATTCCTGCAATTCTTGCTTTTTCCCTCAACTCCTCCATTGCGCTTAGAAAAATGTGCATTAAATGGGGCGTTAGCAAATGCTTCCTGTCCTCCAGTAAGATTCCCGGCTTTCCAAGTGTGGAGCGGGTGCTGAGAAGGATGGAGGGGAAGAGCTTAGAGGGTAGTGCTGACTCATACTGACAGACACCACAAAGCTGGGAGTGAAAAAAATACATCAGGATCAGTGGGAAGAGGATGACAGGAGACCCCCACAACAACAATAGGCAGTGACTTCTGTGACCCGCCAGCACACAAGATGTACACCGAGGGCAGCCTGGCGGCTTGGAGAGCAGCAGCTCGCTCTTTGCTCTGCTCTATGTTTTATGGGTTGATACTTCGTCTTGCTGTTTGCACCACTGCAGCGGGATGGCTGAGCGCTGCTGCTCCGCCTGTTGTCTCCATCTCACACCAGGGTGCAGGACTGCACAGCGAGCGAGCACGATGCCTGGCACTGGGCAAGTCATTGACCTCTCGGTCAGATGGGGTGTTGGTCCTTCCCAGCCTCGTGGGGAGAAAGCTACTGATTTTGGCGACATTACTGCTGCGATGTGACCCAGAACAGGTGCGGCGCGCCTCACGGCACATCTCCTCGCTGAGTCGAGCCTTGTCGCGTGATGTGGAGACCTGGAGTCCTTCATCCTCTCACAACTTGTTGTTGCAAGTGCAATTACATATTACAAATTATATATTACAATTACATATTACAAAAAAGCGACAAACGGGCTGATGTGATTCTGACTACAGTTGCGCTTCTCTACTGCAATTTGGTTTGCATTTCACTGTTGACATGTTTATGGGCTGATGATGCTGGGGCAACGGCCCCTGTGGGTAAGTGAGACACATCAGCATTTTTTCCCCTGTTAGAAGAACACACTAGTTGCACGAATAGCCAGAAGCTGGAAACTGTGGTACAGCTAAATCCAGGGCTCCATGATGCTCCAAGGCATGATTCGTGCTGCTTCACAAGCAGAGCGACTGCAGCAGCCTCAGACCTTTTCCTCACATGCCCAAGGTGCAGCTGAGCCTGGCTGTGGAAAGGCAAGCCAACGCCTTGCAAGCGAGCAAATCAGCAGGGTGCTGCTTGCAGTTGTTCTTATGCTTCATCTTGCTTTTGGCAAGGGAGAGGGTGATGGTGGGGTCTGTGGACTGCAAACATCCATGCATCTCCTCCAGACACAGGGCCTTGCAGAGGGGACGACAGGTAGCCAGTGTTCAAGCTGCAGCGTGCGATTCAGTGATTTATCCTTCCAGGGCAGACTTACTGCGTTTCTTGTGAACAATTCAGCCGTAGTATAGGTGCCAGAGTGACTGCTTGCACAACACGGAGGATGAGACAGGGTGTCCGCTAGCTACGTGCTGTGGCACACACCCCTTGCACCGGGCCCGTTAGCCCAGAGCAGCGTCTTTGGAGAGGGTGGAAGAGCACCGCTGTGTTGCTTTGGTTGACACCATCTCTGTGGGATGAAACGGGAGTGACAGCAAGCCCTGCTCTGCAGATTCCTCCAAATCCTTTATCAAGTGGCTCAGCGAGGGCCAGCTACCTTGAGGAATGTACTTTGCCATTCAAGAGATTGTCACAGCCCATAGAGAGAGAAGCAGCAGCTCCCGAGCACTCGGCAGCGCGTCGGGGAGAGCAGCTGCCTCTGTGCATCGTGTGTTGCTGGCTCCGGCAGGATGTCCTGGTGCCTCAGATGATCTGCGAGTCTCCAGGATTTCCCCAAGAAATGTCAAGGGACAGTGCAGATGCTTTTCAATAACAAGGAAATATTCCCTGAATGAAACCAGATCTGTTTATTTTGAGTTCACTGTTGCAAATCATTGCAAAGAGAACCCAGTCCTACAGAATGGATGCAATGTGGATGTGAACCACATGAGGTGCAGGTTTGATCCAGCACAGAAACATTTTGAATTTGCTTTTTTTAATCTAATTTCTTATTGAAACAATGTGGTTTGCATGAAGGTTTTGATGTTTTGTTTTAAAACCACACATCTAATTTTAAATGTTTAAGGCTTATAAATAATACAGGAATTTTGATGCAGCCAAAGAAGATCTCATGCGAGAAACAGATAAATCAGTAAATCAGTACCTCATTTACATGTTTAACATGTGCCACATTTCCTTCCCCATCCTCCTTGGATGGGACTCAAAGGGACTCTCCAAAGACTTTGCCCCGACATCCCTGCTTCATCCTGAGATAGAAACAAATTCCAGTTTGGAAAAAACATCTTTTATCACAGATGTCAGCAATTAAATTGTCCATTAAATAAAACATTCGCTCACCTTATTTTTCCCTTTTCTTACTTGCTAAGATGAGAAATATTTCCCTCCATAGCTGCATTCCACCAGGAAGACTTCCCGGCGCATCGCTGGGCAGCTCTCATGGGACGTGAGCTCTCGCAGGGGACCACAGAGCTGCTCGGTGGAGCCGGGGCGGCGGAGCCCACTGCCCTCACGTGGGATCAGCGCGGGGTCCCAGCTGCAGCGGCAGGACGATCAGCGCCCATGTGCTGCGAGAGGGAAGCCTCCCCGACCAGTGTTGAGACACCGGCGGGGTAACCCGGACTGCCGGGGCTGGCCAAGGCCAGGATGCGGCCCTGTGCTGCTGCGTTTGCAGGCACAAAGAGCATGCACGGAAGCAGCGGTGCAAGGGGAAAGCAGGAGCTGTGGCCCCTTAGCCCGCCTCAGGGGACTGGCCCTGGGAGTGAATGTTTCCTTCAGAGCTACCTTCGGCCAGCTGGGTACTCCTTGGGTAAAGGGCACAGCATAAGCAAAAGCTTTAGGGAATTAAAGAATGAGCTAAGATTGCCTTAATGTACCCAGACATACCTCTCCTCTCCATGCCTGAGCCCACCTCCCCAGCAAGGACGCTCACACCAGCACTGCTGCCACAGAAGTGCTGATTTTCATCTGCTTTTGCACCTCTCATCAGCCACCCAAGAATCATGCAAGTATTAACTAATTTCCTCCTTGCTTCCACCGAAGATAGCCGCTGTCTCCCGCAGAAGGGTTAATCTCAGTCAATTAATTCAGCCACTCCAGCCATGAAAATGAAATGTGCCCCAATTATTGTCTCTCTTCCTATGGTGTCAGAGTGAAATCTCATTAGCACTTGCGTACGACCAAGAATGCACTAATGGGGGTGTTAGATGTATTAATGGAAAACATTTTCCTTTATCCTGTGGCAAATCCAGCTGTTTCCACCAAGGAAGCGTGGAATTTGATCTGGAAGAGTCTGCGTGGCCAGGCTTTGAGGGCGTGAGGTGTTAAAAAGAAGAGAGCACCAAGAAGTGCACTAATCCCGGGCTCATCCAGCATCCCCTCGCTTCCCCGGTGTCTGTCCCTCTACTCTCCTGATTAGCACTATGGGATTTTTGCAAGGTGCAAGAACCTAAATTTTGAGCCATTTTATCAGCTGGTGTGAGTCAACGTGTATTTCTCAGCCATGTAAGAACAGCACCTTGAATTCCAGCTGAAAGGCTGGCTAATCCAAGAAGAGCCCTCTACTTGGGAAAAGACATTATGATTGCAAATGACACATTGTTTTGGTAATTTCAGTATTTCACTGCAAAGTGGATGAAAAGAATGTGAAAAGCAAAACCTGAGTGTTCTTACATCCTGCTGAATAATTACTGTCCCATTTTCTTTACTTTTTATATGAAAATAATACCACTCTGAAAGCTGAATTCAAATGTGATGCCAGCTCACCCAGCAGTGCTAGCCCCTGCTCTTAGTTCACACACTATGGAAAGTAGAGGTTTTCCACCAAATGGAAATTCCAGACTGTAGGACACAACTGTGCCAGCTCTGGCTCCGGCTCCGGCTCCGGCAGCTGCACAGAGTGGGAACCCAAGTATGGGAGGAGACTTAGCACACTGCAGGTGGTGGGGGAAAGAAATCCTCTGGCAGAGAGAGAAAAACTGCAGAGGGGTGAGTGATATGAGGATCAAATAAATCTCTTTATCTTAATATGACAGCTCAAAAATTTCTCATGTCAGATAAATCAGAAAGCCAGAGGCAGGCGCACTATGAGGCAGGCAAAAAAGGGGTGCAGAATTTCCCAAGGTCCAGGAGAGATGGCTGAATGTTCAGGGGCATGCTTGAATTTTAAGAAACTAAGTGACGAACAATTGCAGGTCATTTCAAGCTCAAAGCATTCCTTTCCTTGTGCCTTCTCCCCACCCTGGCATCCTGGTAATTCAGGTCCCCCTGGACCCACGCTGACAGCAGAGCTGTCCCTGCCCCAGCTGCCTGGGCTGTGCCACACAGCCCCCGCCTGGTTTGCGTTTAAGGCTAAAGCTTCTCCAGAGAATGTAAAGCCAATGCAAACAGATTACGATTAATCCCGTCCGAAGCTGCAATGCAATTGTTTCCTGGCAGTGCTCTGCCTGCTTGGGAGCAGGACGGCGCTGCGCGGGGCTGGGACTCGCATTAGCAGGGAGTGAGTCTGCTAACTCCGTGTGGGGAATGAGGCAGGGAAAATATCTTGATGTTGCAAAAGGGTTTGATGAAAGCCAGGAGAATTAGCACTAGACCTCAGGCAGTGCTGTGTGAGCGTCGGGGGTGTACGTCCTGCTCCTCAAGCTTGTTCAGAGTCCCTGAGCCTGTTTCTGGGTATCTATTTCCAGAGTTCTGGTAGATCTTTGTACTTAATTAAAATTACAAAACTACATTGTGTTAAATCTCATCATCTTTACCAAGTACAGCTAATCTAAATTCCAGGAAGAAAAAAAACCCAACAGCTTTCACAGGGGCATCCTGATTGCTACATCCCTTCATGCTGAAAGGGGTAGCATGGGGAAAGCGTGATGGGTCCTCCTGGGGCTGGTGGGGCATCGCTGCCTGCCAGGGCCCGGCGTGGGGCCGGCTGCTGCCCACGGCGGCCACGGGGACGTCCCTGCATGAGAGGCAGCTGCAGGGTCGTAAAGGCAGCTCGTGGCAAGGCTGCTGCACACATCGCCTGTGCTGGCCGCTGCGGCCAGGGGAGCCTGGGCAGCCTGTCCCGAGATGGCGTGCCTGTGGAAGAGCCTCCTGCACGCTGTGCTGCTGGGCATGCCTCCACCAGGCCTGTTTGAAAGGTTAAAAGCATTCTTGATCTGGCCCTAGTGCAGGTCTATATTAGAAATAAATGAAAAAGTAGAGAAGAAAAAGCTATCATTCAACTTTTATTAAAGTTTCAGAAGGGATAGAGGCCAATATAACTCTCCTTTTTATTCATAAAAGTGCATTAAATGTTGCATTCCCCCATTCCTTTCCACTTTTCACTGTAAGGTGCCTGGCAGCAGATGGGCAGAGGACCACGCTGCTCCCTTAGGGAGCCGGGACGTTTCGGTCCAGGATGCCCCATACCCGCCAAGGGCTGCTGGCCCATCGGCATGGCGCGGGGAGCATCAGCATGGCACGGGCAGTGTTGGCAGAGTGGGGAATGACAGCAGCACGATGCCCCTTGGTGCTGATTTCACAGGGATGCTATAGCCCTAACCGAAAAGATACTGTTTGTTTAGTTTGGCAAGGAAATCCACTTTTCTTTCACTGTGTTTATTGACATATGAATCAGAGCTGGCACCGAGAGCGAGGACTCAACAGTTGTGTACAAGCAAGAGAGCGTGTGTCAGGCAGCACAGTGAAAGCTGCAGTAATGAGACAATTAATCATGTCACTCCCAGCCAGGGAAACCCCACAGTCCCCGGTGCGTGGGACACTCGTGCTGCTCTGCGAGAGGGAGCCCCGTCACGTGGCTGCCGCTGCCTGCGCTGCCTGCCTCCAGGCCAGGAATCATTTCAAGACGTATAGATGTGAGTTTGCGCCACCGCTGCCCACCGCTGCCCCGCCACGGCCGTGGGGGTCCCGCCAGAGACCCCAGCCCGCTGGCGAGAGCTGCCCCAGCCCCCAGGCACGCAGGTGACCGGCTGTGGGACTTGGTGTGCTGCAGTCCTCCTGCACTCTTCTGACCTTTCCTATGTGTTGAGCTGAGATCACCCCTGAGCTCCCCAGGTGAGACATCGGGGCAAAGCCCTCACCCCGGGAAGCCCTGATGGACGGTGTCTGCACCCACCTGTCCGTAGGCAGGGGTGGCCAGCAGCCCAGCTCAGATCCCTGGGACAGCGCTGGCACATCCTCACGCCGGGCTGCAGCCGAAGAGCTGCGTGCCTCCCCTCCCCAGCAGTGCCACAAATCCCCAGCCAGCGCCAGCCCGGCAAGTGGCGGGTTTGGTTTCGTTTCCTCCTGCAGCTGGTTCCAGATGAAGCTGCAAAAAGGAGCATTTGTGGAGGTGAGGGAGACGGAGGGAAGCCAGCAGCCAGGCTGGGGCACGAGGCGCTGGGGTGGAGCAAGGCACCAGCAAAGCTCATGGCACCACAGCAGTCCGTGGCACCGCGGCAGCCCACGGCATAGGGCAGCCCACAGCACCACAGCAGCCCACTCTGTCACAGCGCCTGAGCGGGCAGAGGCGGTGGATGCAGGGGGTCACTCCCGCTGGTGGCAGTGCCCAGGGCGGGATGCTGCCGCTCCTCCTGCCCCTCTGTCCCCAGCCCCATCTCACCCGTGCAGGACCACTTCCCAGCATCCAGCCTGCTCAGGTCTGCATCCCCCTGCACCTCAGCTCGGTCTGCACCAGCAGCTCCTTTCTGCTTCCACATGCCCCCACGCACACATGCCCCTCGCCTCCACCCCTCCCTGCTTTGCTTTCCCAGAACTAGCAGGACAGCTAGTTAAAAAACCCCAGCAATTTTTATTCAGATTAATAGACATTTTTAGTCATTATTTTTCATAACTTGAGAGGATTTATTTTGTTTGATCCTGGGATATAAAATCTTCCCCTTTGGGGAAATTGCCACTGAAAGTACTAACCTAAATAAGAGGTTTTCTTGTAAAATTTCAGAAGAAGCATTCTTTTGAAAATGATGGCATTTCAGGGAGAGTTTGCCATGAGAGTTTTACTTTGAGTGCAACACTCAGTTTGACCTTAATTATGGCGCTGTCCCTGCTGCTTCATTAAACAGATAAAACAAATAATAATAAGAAGCAGATTTGCTTAATGTCACTGTGGAATTAGTGGGCCAAGTGCAGTTCAATTTGTTAAGTGCTACATCAATGTCTATGCTAATACTTCGAGCATGATAAATAACGATAGCCATTGCATGTGGTGGGCACGATGCCGTTGCAGCATCCTTCCCCCACGAGGTCTCCAACCCAACCGGTGCAGGAGCCCGTCACTCCCTGGCAGGCTGCGGCCACCAGACGATGATGGTGTCTGCGTCTCACGAAGCGGGTATGTATTTTGTTGCACTTCTACAAGATGATCTGTGAGCAGCCAAACCAGGCAACGTGCGACATGTGAAAGCTGAGCTTGCCTCTACACTGTAAAGCCTCTTTGTGTTTATCATGTACCAGCAGCAAGGTTAACCCCCTCCCCTGTGCTGTGGCTGCTCTGGTACCACTTGGTATCAATAAACTACTGGAGGAGGTTGGTGAAATCAGGAAAACACTAGATTATGATCACTGCACTGGGTGACCCATTAACAGACCCTTGGCAAATGGAGCAGTCATCACAGCATGTATTTCATTTATGAAAGTAGAGCCCCAGGACGGCTGCTAGTAATTCAGCTGGGGGTGAATGAAGTGAGATCTTTCTCTGTGTAACTGCAATCACACAAGGAGACCACTGTGCTGAGCGCTGTGCCTGCAGCCCTGGCTGGGAACATGGCTCAGCCCTGCCTCCGCGGTCTATTGCCTTGCACAACCCCAGCTCTCCCAGCACATGGCCCGTCCTCTCTGTCCCAGCTGTGGGCTCCTGGTGCACATCTGCCCCCTTGCTGCTGGGGGGCCTTGGCTGGAGAGCTGCATCCTCGTGAGGGAGGGTATGGACCAAGGTGGGGAGCTCCGGAGGAGAGGGAGGACGGTCCGAGGTCTAGAAACTTCAGCCGGTGGGAGAGGATGGGCAGGACTGGATTTGTTTAGTCCGGGGGTGTGAGGACCCAGGGAGATATGATCGCAGTCCTCAAATACGCAAAACGTTATTGCAAAGAGTATGGAAATAATCTGTTCTGCAGGTTCCCGGGGGACAGGTTAGGCAGTGACAGGTGAATGCTGCAGAGCGGCGAGCCGGACTAGACAGGAGGACCTTGCTGCAGCTCCAGCCCCGGGGCGGCAGTGGGGCTTGGGTGAGAAGCCCATGGTCAGCAGCCCAGCGCCGCTTGGAGCCGCTGCGGCACTGCTGCATTTCCCTGGGGCTGCGGTGGGCACCCTCCGGCCTCCGAAGGGCTCTTCTGCACCCATGGTGTGGCCCGGTGAGCACCGGGCCCTGTACGGCAGAGCTCCCGAGAGCTGGTTCTGCAGCAGGGACCGTCCTGCCATCCACCGCACAGGCTGTCACCTCCAGCAGCACCAGCACCTCTGGGAACAGGCTGGGCGTCTGTGGGTATCACCAGCAACCCCCACCCCCAGTCAGGGGGCTGCAGGGACAGTGATAAAATCGTTATTTCTTCGTACACAATCAGGGCGCTGGGCTACACAGATATATTGCACTTGCTGAGCCTGTATGATGTGAGATATCCCATGGAACTTAAGGAAAAGCCTATAGGCTTAAACATGTTGCTGGATTTGGCCGCGAGATGAAAGATTGAGACCCCCCCTCAGCCGGTGACAGGAGGCCAGGCTCCGCACAGGGCAGCCGGTGCCTCTCCACAGGGCCACGGAGCAGGGCTGGTTCACGGCAGCTGGGGACAATCCCCGAGCGCGCTGGGATGGCACCCACAGACCTGCCTTTCCCCAGCTCCCCAGGGCTCAGCACAGGCACTGCTGAGGCCCGGTTTTCTCTCCTGCTTTTCCCCTAGCTCCTGGGGGCTCGCTGGCCCCCAGCTCTCCAGCACAGGCGTTTCTGTGCAGAGGCACTGAGAGTCACCGACGTTTCTGTGAACAGCAAGATGCTGCCTTGCGAACGCTCCCGGCAGGCCGGCCGGGCCAGCTTGGCACAGATTGTGGCATCCCACCGGCTCTGGGCCAGTCCCACTGCAGCACTGGTGTGTGGGCTGCTGCTCCTGCGTGGCAGGACGAGGGCACGGCTGGATGCAGCCCCATGCCGGCCCAGCACCCGCTCGCCCACGTCCAGGAACCAGCTCCGGAGAAACAAACGGCCATCGCTGCTGCTCGTCTTCTAGATATTCTGATTAGAACAATGGAGCTGATTAATGCAAACCAGATATGAAATTCAGCAAGAGGAGGGGAAAGGATGAAAACCATTCATCCCCTTGTGCCGCCTGGGAAGTCGGGGAGCCATGCAGCCACGTCCCCCTCCCGCTGAGCGTTCCTGCCCCGAGTGCCGGGTGCGGCACACGGTGAGGGCAACACCAGCACCGGGGAAGCTGCGAACGTGGACCGTGCACCCGGGCCCCTGGCTGGCAAGGACATCAACACATGTTTGGCTTTACTACAGCGAGTATTTCCACGGGGGTCTGTGCACTAAGGGAATGCTGGGTATGGCCGAGATGCAGCGAAAAGCACAAAGTAAAGAAGATGGGTGAAACAGAGAAAACCACCCATTCCTCATCTCATTCATTTGGAGTCAGTGCACGATCTTTCCTATCTTAGCATATAAATTAACTTATAAATTAAACACGAATTTTAAGTTGATGACATCCCTTTAAATAAACAACAACATCGGTATCTTGCTAGCAATCAGCTCCTGATCAATTATCTATGTTTTCACAAATGTGCTGTTATTGTATAGTGTCTGCAGTTCCTTCATATATTGCAGCATCCTGAATCAAAGAAATCTTTCACACGAACATCACGGTCTGAAAACAATAGAACTGAACACCACTTCTTCAACTTAAATTGCTAACAGACCACAAAATTAAGTAGATTTTTTCCATCTGAGAACTCTCCACAGCAGAGTCAGTTCTGAAGGACCCAGTAATATCTCTGAATAATTGCACAGGAAGTGGATCTTACTAATCGTTGCAGCTTTTGCTCAGACATCGGGGACCTACGGCAAACAAAACCCCCGGAGCTGTGGCGTGTCCAATGCTCTGATGTCTGCGTGTCGCGTGTGGTGCTCCATCTCCTTCCCTTACGGATATTGCATTTTGGAATGTTCCTGGGTGAGGGCTGGGACAGCTCCACCCCACCTCAGGGGGCTGGAAGTGTTGGGGCTGTGTTACCTCGGGTCACATTTGAACTGCTCTAAGACACTGCTCAGAGATGGTTAATTATTCTCGAGCCGCTCTTCCCGTGCTTGCAGGACAGACAAACGGATCGCAGCTACCAGGAAGGTGCCCGGGCTGTGCTGTAGCGTGGGGCAGGCTGGAAAGCGAAATATCTTCGGTCCTGTCCTGCGCCCACGAGTCCCGAGGGAGGCTTGGCATGGTGCTGGCAACTGCTGCCTGCTCTGCACCCACACCCAGCTCGCTCCCAAGGGTGCGGGGGCTTTTTGGCCATGTTTTGGTCCTAAATCTCAAAATCAGAAAAAAGCGGAGCTAAAATTTAGCTTTCCCCTCTGAGTTACTTTCTTGGCAAAAATACAAGCTGTGTGACAGCTGCTACTCCAGACACTAAAAATGCTCATTCATCATAGAAAATAAAAATCCTTGTTGCTTTTCAGCTGAGAACCCATGTAATCACCATGTAACTAAATTAGAAATGGGTGACTTTGCTTAGTTTCAGTTTCACATGATCCAGACAAGACCTGCTTGGTTGACTCATCTGGGAACTGTACTTTATTACATCTTCAAAAGTTCAATAATGTCCAGAAAAAAGATATTTTTTATATCTAGCTAGTGCCTGCCATGCCTATTTCACCACAATAACTTTTATATTCTGAATTTCTGACATCAAAATGAGGCTCTTTGAACTCGAGACTTTGCTCTTTTTCCCATTGCTGGGGTTATTTTTCTGCTGCTTAATTGGAGATGCAATGCGCGGCACCCGGGGCTGCAATGCCCAGGCCCTGGGGGTGCAATGCCCAAGAGCTGCGGGTGCAATGACCGGGAGCCGGGGTGCAACGCCACGGCCGCGCCGCTGCCGCCGGGCCGATTGACACCAGCTGTGGAGGTTCTGGCTCCGCATGTCCGTGGTGGCTCCGCGCCCCGCGGGGAGCTTTGCGCAAGGCGATCCGCTGTGAGGATTTGCACATAAGTCACAGGGTTTAACTGAAATCCAATTTGCCGGAGAGGAGTGTTGGTTTAGATTATGGAAGAACAATTCACTTGTGGGTGTGCTGGGAGGGGAGCGGGCGCAGGGCGGGGGGGGCCTTTCCCTGCCCACCACCAGGTTGGGTGGAGAGTTCACTGAGCCTGAATGAAAACAAATGTAAAACTGATAGGTACATTTGTAACCCATTACCAGGCGGGCTTTATGAAACCCTAAACTCGCTGGCAAGGGGAGGGAGGTGGCAGCTTCCAAAATATTTTTTCTTAAATGAGAAAGTTGCTTCAGATCGTGCCGGTTCTCATGCGGGCGCTTGGACGAGGCCAAGCCCCCTCGCCTGAACCCAGGCAGCCGCTGGAAAGCAAACCCCGGCTGCACCTTGATCTAATTACTGCCACCGCAGAGGCCTTGCTTCCCTCCGCTGGGCTGCAGCCGCCCCGGCCGCCGCATCCCGCCGGGGCAGGGGGTGGGATGGGGGGGGGTCAGGGCGCAGGGTGCAGGTGCTGGGTGCGGAGTGCGGGGTGCTGGGTGCAAGGTGCAGGGTGCAGGCTCGCTGCCCAGCCTTTGCTGACGGAGCACGTGGGGACTTTGCACATGCTGGCAGGACCGGGGGCTGCCCCCCCGCCTCCCAAAAGGAGCTGTGAGATGCTTTTGATGCCCGATGCAGCAGAGGCAGAGCTTGTAGAGGTTTGGAGCGCAGCAGATCACATCTCTAAGACGAACGTGTGAGCAGATATTTTCAGCATATTTGAGCAGCTTGGCCAAATACGGGTGGGTTTTTTTCTTTCTAAAGGGCAGCAAAAACTACATCCCTCACATGAAGCCTGCGCTCTGCCAAATTTCAGTCCTCTGGTTCAGGGCATGAAAGTATGACGGATTCTCAAGAAGGGGTTTACCAGAATATTTTTTTAGACATCCTAAAAATTTTTCCCTTAGTGTCATTCTCAGATGCAACTGAACCTTTTCAGGTGAAACTTTCCAGAAAACAAAACAAAAAGCAATGAAATAAAATGCATCCTGAGGAAGGTACACAGTGGAGAAAGTGTCAACCCAGTTGACTTGCGTTTTGCAGATCTAATAGCAACTCATATTATGAGGTGCCTGGCAGCCTTAGCAATGGCCTGCCTGCAGTAGGCTTTCTGTTATAAGGGCCAGGGAGGGATTTGGAATTTCCTAGTTGTAGAAATAGATTTTTTTTTTTAAAAATAGAATACAGAAGAAAAGAAAAATTAAAAAGAAAGAAATCTAGTTTTCGGTCAGCACCACAACGGACTCTGTATTGTCACTGCCCTGTCCCCAGCGCAGGACTCCTGGCACAGGAGAAGGTCCCAGTTTGCATCAGCTGGATGGGAGGGGATGTGCGGCTCATTAAATGAAAACTGCCAAACGTGGCAGCTGGGGAGCTGGCAGGTCATTAGCGGCGCTGGTGTTTGGTCACTCAATGGACATTTGGGGTCCGGGAATGGAGCCCCAGCGCAGTGTCACTTGGCACAAAGAGGCTGCAGAGCCGAGCCCGGGGTGCGAGAACAAGATGGCGGCTGGGCCCCGGCTTGGAGGGGCTCGGGGTGCTCTGAGGGGTGTGTAGGGCTGCCAGGGCCGCCCTGCCGGCGGGTGGGCTGGGGCTGCGCACTCCTGCGCACGAGGGCCGGTGTGCACCCCAGGAAAGGCTTTTCTGCCAGGAGCCCATCTCTGCCTGTTATCTCTTGAAATTAAAAAGACAGCAAACCAGTTTCTCTCCCCTGTGACTGCGCAGTCCTTTGGGATCTCTCCATTGGCATTTAACCATAGGCGGGGCAGTGTTTTTCCGTTGCCTTTCCAGCTGTGAAGAGGACCCCCACTCAGGGAATCTCACAGCACACGAACCGCACGGAGGGTGGGAGCAGCTTTCCTGCCTGTTGGGGCTTTCCCTGGGCTTATCACTCCCGGGGATGCCTGGATGCTCCAGGCAGACTCCAGAACAGCAGCATTCCTCTCCCCAGCACAGAGTCCCGCAGCTGCTGGTCACTTCTTCCGAGCTCCCAGGGATTTGTGCAGAAAGTGCTGCCGGGACATGGCGGTGCAGCACAGGGGGAACACGGGGGAGTGAAGCCAGGGCAGCACCTGCGAGCCCACGGGTGCCCATGTGGGTCTCACGTCCCTGTCCACCGGCAGGGACGCGCTCTCTAATCTACACCATTAGCAAAAACTGCTCCATTAACACGGGTGGGGATTAGCGAACAGGCCCCAGGGAAGTTTTAGCCAGGCAAGTTGGAGGAAATGAATCCCTGCACATGCTTCCTTTTCAGAAGGGGCACCATCACTTTATGGCGTGGAAGTGATGTGCGAGCATAAGTATCCCATTACAGACATCTGTGCGATAGCCCGAGCGCTCCCCAGCCCTCGCCACGCCAGCCGGCTCGCTGAGTGTTTGAAAATGGAGACATCAAAGGTGTCTACTTTATTTATGAGTCATGTTCTAGTGACTCATTCTGGTCAAAGCATGTGTTGGGGATGTTTTAGCCATTCTGATAATGTATTTGTATAAAACCAGTACCCAGCTGTTATATAACACGGCACGTTCCCCAGGCTCACAGGGACGGGGATGGTGTCACCGTAGGAATGCCACAGCCTGCCGCACTCTCCAGGGTGGGAGGGTCCCTGGCAAAGTGTTGGCAGGGGGTCGGTGTGTGCCGACCACCGGGGTGTGCCTGAGCCAGTGTATGTCCCCAGCAAGTCCTGCGGGACCACTTCCACCTCTTCCCGGCAGGGCGGTGGCACGGCGGTGGCAGCCAGGGCTGCAGGGCTTGGGGGCACTGGCAGCTCCATCCAGACAAGGAGGTCACTGCGGGTCCCTGAATGCAGCCAGCCTGGAGCGGGCAGCCAGAGCCAAACAGACCAAACTGTGGAGTCAGTCTCTGTTCTGTTTTCATCTAGTCCCATTATTTTACAGCCCTCACCAGGGCAGAATCCGAAATCCTTCACGCCTGTTAGGTTGCGATACTTGTCACTCAGCGAGGACACCAGTGGGAGCCCTGAGCTTCTGCAGAATGGGATCGGGAGCGAACTCCCACCTAAGCAACAGTCCTACTGCAAGGCTGCAACTCACTTTGCTTGCTGAGCGCCAGCACATGTTCTAGTATCGGGTTCCCAAGTGTAAATGATGCTACCTGCCAGTGCAGGAGCTTTTTATGGATGTACTCACGCTTGAAAATTTGACCCTCAAATCCTGTGCAATGCATATGAATTTTGAAGGAAGAAATATTGGGTTTTATTTCTTAAAGGAAAATAAATGTGATTTCAGAATAAATCAATAGAACATGACTTTGCTCAGTGGAATAAGCCAAGTGGAGACATGGAAAAATAAACTCTTTCTGACAACTCCTGCTGAAAGATTCTCATCTATCCAGGTCATGGGATCAACAGCAAGAATGGCAGCCACTTGAACTCTGGCAGGCAGCCCTCCGTGGCTTTGACAGATGTTCCTGGCACTAAAGCACGAGGATGCTGATTGCTTCTGGTCCAGACAAGGCTGGCTCCGGGGCAGCCGCAGAGCCCCCGTGTGCCGTGCTGGGAAGGCAGAGTCCTGGGAGCACTCCCTGGCTGTGGCAGGCAATGCCCTCGTGAAGAACCCGGCGCTGGGCATCACCTGGGGGGGGACGCCTGAGACCCCCCTAGCCTCCCCGTGCATCGCATCCGGGCGTGGAGGTGGTGGGCTATGGTGGCACTGGTGGCTCAGGGGTTAAGGTGGGCGTTAGGGGCAGAGGGCAAAGAGCTCAGGCTTCACCAGCAGCCTCTGAAGCTGTTGGAGCATCGGTAAGGGCTCCAGAGGCACTGGGGGATTGTGCATCTGCTTCCCTTTGTGCTGTCTGTGGATGTGGATCCCGATGTCCCAGGATGCGAGAGCCACCCACCCCAGTGCAGAAGCACCCGGTTCCTGCCCAGGCAGCCAGGCCAGGGCCTGGGTGCACCTCGGGGCTCTGCGCTCCAGGGGGAGGCCCCGCTTCCCCATCCTCCCTTTGCCTATGGGAGATGATGGTGTTAAGCCAACGAAGAGCGACCTGGGAAGGCTGGTAGGACCAAGTCCCGCTGCGAGCTCAAAAGATGGCACCGTGGCACCTGGAGTCCCAGCAAAGTCACTAAAATAGAGAGAAATCCTCATTTAATTTGGTTCATTTGTTATAATGATTCTTCACCGTGGGCCATATTAAACACTTCAGTGATTTTTGCCTCTAAAACCCTCTTGCAGGGATTGTGATGAAAGGTATATTTATTGTACTTCAGCTTGGAAAGTTGTTTCAGATGTTTCCAATTCATCAACCAGTTCAGACATCTGTTCCTGGTTGGGGCAGAAAAGCTTAACTTGCACACACACACAAAAAGTGCTCATTTTGGAGATTTTTATGATGAGCTTTCTAATCCTAACAAGTTGTCAAGTCGTGCTAATAGCCGGGTCACCCATGGCCCCCATCACCCCCGGCTCCAGGTAGGAGCCTGCAGCAGCCGTCCCGCTCCAGGGGCTCAGTGATTGCCTCCCCCCCGGGGCTGTGCACCCGCCGGGGCCGGAGGGGAGAGACCCCCCGGTGCTGCCCCGCAAGGGGCTGGTCCAGGCAGGCTGTGTCCGGGGCTGCACAGCCAGACTGACAGGCTCGTCTTAAGATTGCAAAATCTGGATTTAAGTTGGAACAAAACTGTAATACTTAGAAATACTCCGCTACAGAAAAGAAAACCTCAAAGCAAATTTTGAGGGGGGAGGACTGAAACATTTAATCGAGGAAAAAATCAATCACTTTGTTTTGTTACAACTTTTCAATAAATATAATCTATTTCACTCTACCAAAAAAGGAAGTGAGGTCATTCCAAATAAAAAATCAAAATGATTCATTCAGAAAATGTCAAAACAGGATGTTTTGATAGTGTCAGCAGTCTATTTCCAGATTTCTTTCGAAAGATGTTTTGGTTAAATCGACCAGGTTGCAGGAGGTGCTATGATTTTGGAAGAAGAACCACATGCTCTGACAGGACATGGGCAGAAACATCTCCATCCCCTATCACTGGTCCAAAATCTTCTTCCAGCACTCATTAACAGTGGCTGCTAAGAGGGCTGTGACTCTGATGAATCCCAACAACTCCCATCCCAAAAGCTCAGTCATGAGGCCAAGTTGAAGGCAGACACTCTTTGTGCTTCGCAAAAATAAACCCTCAAATCCAAGCGAGACGCACACACATGCACAAACACGCNAGGCTCTTGCTGTACCCGTTATCTCCTGGACTTTCTGCTCTCCCCCAGGCTCCACCGTGCACAGCAGGACTGGACCCGCTGCGGGCCCCCATGTGCTCTTGTGATGAAGAAGAGCCCCCAGCCCCACACAGCGTGCTGCTGAGCGGCAGCTGAGGATACCCCAAGAGCATCGTTAAGAGCCCTTTGCAGCGCTGATGAATGGCAGCGCCGGGCAGCACAGAGGCTCGCTCATCGCTGCAGATGCCTTTTGCCTGCAGACATGCTTGCTGAGCACACCTGCCGAGGAGGTATGATGGGTGAGCTGAAGGCTTCTTTCCAACGCGCAGCAAAAGCTGTGTCCTATTGGTAGAAGGCCAATTAGCACAGGAGCAACTGAAAATTATGAACTGCAGGAATTTTGTCCTGATGGTGCAGAGAAATCTTCTCACGCTTCAGCCAAAGAGACGGCGAGATGCTCTGAAGGTACCTGAGGATGGATCCAGCACCCGCAGCCAATTGCAACTGGATGCCGCTCGCGTGGGAAGGCTGGGTCGGAGCGAGTGGGTGGCTTAGACCCTGGACCCAGGCTCTCCCCAGGCTTCAGTCCTTCCCCTTGGCATTTAATGAGGTCCTGGCAGTTCTTGGCATTTAATGAGATTCTGGTAGTCCCCCAGGACTGCCAGGACTGGACAGAAAGACAGAGTCCTGGCAGTGCAGTGCTTCAGCTGCAAGCAGGTGACAGCTTTGGACGTCTGTCTAACAGATAAGCCATAGGTTTTGGGGGAGCCAGGGGACCCCATCCCAGGTTTGCATGCAGGGCCTGCCGCTGTCCCCATCTCGAGGGTTCCAGTGGGCAGTTGCACCCATCTGGTGATGGAGGCCTGAGGCAAGCAGGCTCTGTTCAACCTGGAGCATGTCTGATTTCTCCAGTCTCGCCAATGGGTTTGGTGATGGATGCGACTTTCCAGTAGAGCCACGGAGAGCAAGGAGTGAGGTGCTGCCTGCTACCCCCTCCTGAGGTGGGCAGAGGGGCTAGGGACCCACTGGGCAGCACTGGCAGCTCTGGGAACCACCGGCTCCCAGCACCAGGCTGCTTTCCTGGGAGAGCGGGGCTCAGGGAATGTCAGCTCCTTAATTAATCCTGAGCCTTGTCACCTGCCTGGGGTGTGAACCCCCAGACACACTCTGTGTCTGGCCCAAAGGGAGAGTGAGAAAAGTTAATTGAACTACGTTCTTCAAATTCACACAGAAGCTCTCCTGTTTTTCTATGCCAAGCAGCCTGAGAGTTTCCTGGAGCCTAATCCCCGGTGAGAGACAGACTGTCTAGCAACTTGGTGAATGCAGCAAATCCCGGCCGGGTGAATCTGCCCTCCGGTGCCGCGCAGAGATTCTTTAATTAAAGCAAATGTTGCCATGGTGGGGCATAGAAAGCTCTTGACAGATGCAAGCTGGGGAACAACAGACAACGCACAATCTCATTAGCACCTGCAGCTCCATCTGGTTATTGGATTGGGATGCTTTGAATTTTTATTGTATGGCCTCCTTAGGTTCTCAGCCCTGTCACAGTGCAAGGCGCAGGTTTGTGGCAGGTCGCAGGCATCCCCGCTCTGGGGGGATTGGCACCGGCATGGCGCCCAGCGTGATGGGACCCTTTCTGTGGGTATTAGAGAAACTACAGCTTTGCTCTGATCTTTGCAAACGAGGCAGGTTCTAGCGAGCTCATGCCTGGCATGGATGAGGTACGTCTGTTAACACAGCACCCCTCTGTGGATGGCAGGAGGGTGCGGATCCTGCCTTCAGCCCAGGGCACAGCTGCCGACGGGCAGCTGAGCATCTCACACCCAGCTCTGGAAGGGATGGGAGAGGTTGGGTTGTCTAACAGCTCCTGGTGCTGCTGCCCACACTCCCAGCGAAAGGCAGATTGGCTGTCCCGCAAGTTGAACATGCCACACAGGACCAGTCACGTCCTGGGGAGCTGGAGTGGGACACACTGGTGAAATGGCATGCAATGGCACAAAGGGGCTGCAGACCGGGTAGCCGCATGCTGCGAGCAAGGTGATGGGACAGAGAGGTGCTGCACTTGCTGCAGACGCCAGCTTTGCAGGAGTGACGGAAAAGAGGCTTTGTGCCTATCCCTGATTCTTTCTGTAAAATCCTTTTGTGGCTTCCCATGTTAGAAGCAGTGACTCATGCTGGAGGCAGGCTCCCAGCTGGGCATGCCTGCTGCCCCATCCCATCCCATCCCATCCCATCCCATCGTTACCCATCCCATCCCAGGGTGGCCGCACTGGGGCTGTCCCTGTCCAGCAGCACACGACCCATCAGCTGAAGTGCTGGTGAGGAGGCCTCCGGGTCCGTTTCTTATCCACATCCCAGGCAGCTGCTGCAATCAGAACAGTCTGCTTTTTTTGCAGTAATTATCATATTTGCTTTCACTCAGCCAGCTTTATTTGTAAACTGCATAGAAATCAGAATGATCCAACTTCAAAGCTGAGCTGAGATGCTGGGAGCTGGGCACCTCCTAGTGCTCTTACCCCAGCTGGCGGTGGCCTGGGATGAGCAGAGCTTCAATGATCACTGAAGTGCAGAGACTTGCTATTTAGCATCCTCCATCCCACCTTGGCATATCTTCCCATTCCCAGTCTCTCCCCACGGCCAGTGCAATTCACAAATAGGGTGTGACGAAGCCTTTGAGGCGGCATTCGGCCCCAAGGAGCTGTGCAGCACTTGCTGTTGCTGCTGCTGTGCTTCCAATTAGCCCACATCTGTTGCAGCTATCCTTCCCTCCAGCCCCCACCTCGAGTGCCTGCAAGTGATTTTATGCAGTAATAACAGAAATCACGAAACCTGAAGTGAATCTAAACAAAAGGAATAATTCAAATTACCCTTAACCCTTTGAAGACCAGGCCCTGTCCATAACAAAGGGGCTCAGGTTCGATGTACTCCATGACACAGATCCAGCATCTTGGCCAAATGAGTCCTGACCTGCAGTAGAACCCAGCTGCACGGCTGACTCAGGCTCCTGAGTACAATGGATTATTTATGCTGGGAGTATCTGACACAGATGTGGTGCAGCACCCCGTGGTTCGCGTGGCATCCAACCTTTTCACTTGGCGTGCAGCAAACCTGGCCTCTGCTTTGCTGTGTGAGCTGGGGGTCCCACAGTGACACCTGACTTCAGTTTCTAGAGTTTTCCTGCTGGAGGGAACAGATACATTTGTGTTGGGAAAGCTGCTGTGGTGTCCTATTTTCCCCTTCCATCATGCAATGCAGTGTTATGTAATGTAAAATTTAATTTCTCCTTGGCTTAGGCAAGCTGCTTCTGCTATATTGCTCCACTCTCCTGTGCATTCCTCATGGCACGGCTCCCACAGACTGCAGGGGTCCCTCTGGATGGGCAGGTGGAGCATTGCTAATGTGCTCAAGAACAGCAGGCAAACCCACGGTCCAGGATGCGGCGTCACCAGCGGAGTTTGCAGGGAGCCGGCAGTGCCCAGAGCGCTGACGACATGCTGCCCTGAGTCTGCGATTCCCTGCACTGCAGCACATGGCTCTGTCCCATGGGACTGCTGCCTGTGCCCCTGTCCCAAAGGATTGCTGCAGATTCATGGGGAAACAAACAGTTCCTTCACCGAGTCTGCACTGTGGTTTCCCATGGAAGCAGTGCTGCCCGAGGAGCAGTTGTCTCCTTCTGGAATTCTGCTTTAGCAGCCAGAAGCTCTGCAAACCCACCAAGCCTCTGCCTGGCCTCTCCACTGTCCATCTCTGGTCTGTGCCGTTGAGATCCCCCGCTGGCTGCACCTTCCCGCTGCAAATGTCAATACACGTTACTCCCCTGAACGACTCGGGCTGATAACCAGTGTGCTTAGTGCACACTGTAGTGACTGGGTTTATCATGGCTTGTGGCCGGGCTCATCCCGGGATGGCCAGATGGTTTTGACACCAGATCACTTGGTCATCAGAGGACCCATGTACTTCTGCGACAACGCGGGCAGAGCCCAGCAGCCATGATCTCAGCCCATGAATGGAGCTGTCCTACACCATGGCCACCCTAGGATTCCTGGCCTGGAAGGCTCCAGATGTCCACAGCATTTTTATTGCTGTACTCCAGAATTCTCAAAGGTCCAAATAAATAAATAATAAAGGTTGGTTTTTTTTTTTTTTCTTAGGAACCCACCAGCTTCTTTCAACATGGCCCAATTCTGAAGCATTTCTGTGGGTTGTTGCAAATGACCCCCAAGCAGGAGGTTAACGCTGGTGGTTGTGGTTAGCAGTCACCCACAAGCTGGAGGCTTCTGACATTGCTAATAAGGCACATGTGTGTGAATGGAGAATACAGCATGTGGCAGCACCAGGATTTCCTGCGTCCGGGGTTGTCTGAAGCTCTCCGGCATGACGAGCCGCCAGGGCTCAGGTTTCCCTGACCTGCCGGGGCAGGGACCCGGCACACGGCACTCAGACGCAAGCAGCACAGCACTGCCATCCCAACCGAGTGCCGTGCTTCTCCTCTGCCACCTGCAAGGAGCTGGGCAATGAACACCAGTTCTGGCATGGAGGAGGCTTGTACAGCCACGAGCATCTGAAAGGGAATCACATGGGTGGACAACGCTTCCCTCCCTCTGCTCTACCAGCGGGTCAGCACACGTCCTCCCCTTTCCTGCCAATCTCCAACAACCAAGGGCCAGAGGGCTTAGGTTTTGGCTAAAGATCCATCTACATCTAAGGCTAGCTGTGATTTAATACCGGTTATTCGCATTAGAGAGACCTGTGCCCAGCAACCCCTCTTGCATGGCAGCGAGCATCTCTCGAGCCTGTCCACATAGCTGCCATCTCCATAGGCTTTCTGTTCCAGCAGCAGAGAGATGCCTTGCACACAGCAACCCAACCTCTCCTATTTTCCCTGATTCCCTCATTTTCAGGCTCCAAAATTCCCAAATAAACTCAACCCCAACTTGAACAGCTGACTGGGGACACAACTGCAGAGCAAACAATAAAGCACTGATTCACCAGTGTTGGCGTGGTGACCGCAACCAACAGTTACTTATCCTTCTGTATCCCCTGTACAAATATAGTTCCTATGTGAACACCTGGCTAATTTAAGGGAAAAAAAAGGAACACTGAAGATGATATATTCAATAAATTAATGTCCACCTCTCCAGAGAGATGTCAGAAGAAGAAAAGGTGGAGAAGGCTCCCGATCAGGATGAAGGGCAGGAAGAAGGCGAGTTCCCCATGGCATGTGGGAAGGTGGTGGCTTGCTGGCCACAGATCTATGTATTTGTGAAGCCCATTCTCATGTCTGTCAATCAGGTAAGTTACTCCAAACCCAGAATTCTTAGGAATTTGCCTTACAAGCAGTACAGTATTTTGACAAGTTGCACTGCTAAAGAAATGCCATTTTTACAGCAGCAGTATCACATTTTGCTATCACACTGTAACAGCTATTTTTGCAGAGGGGAATCTACAGTCCTTTTACTCTGCAGTCACAGTAGATATGTTTTTCACTTTCTTACCATGCTTAAAAATAGCATTAAGTTTTTGCTGATCACATGATTAAAAAAAAAAAGCTAATTGAATGATGCAGGGAGTAAAAACATGTGGCACAGTAAAAACAAATTAGGTTCGCATATGTTTTGCGTAACCCTCAAGACTTGTCTGTATTAGGTATCAGTAATGAAAAGAATATTAAACTCTAACAGCACAAAATACCATATGCTTAGGAATTCAAAGAGGAACAATGTATTTGCGTTGGATGCTCCTGAATGGAAAATGCCCACAAATGAGAATTTTTTCCTTAGCTGTGGAAAAAACCCTATCTTCCTCTACTTTTCATTAACTTTTTACTAAGTTTTTAGGCGCTGCTGCCGTGTCACTGGAAGCCACCTGTGCATTCATCCCATGCAGTGGCTGCTGGCCAGGGGGCACGGGAGCAGGGGACACGTGTTGGGGACGGCCACGCGCCCAGCAGCGGGTGCAACACGCACGGGGGGGGTGCTGCTGGACCGTGTACGCACGGTGCCTGCTGGAGGGGTGCAGGCAGGGGCCAGGGCAGGCAGGGTCGCCAGCTCCTCACCCAGGCTCTCCTCTGACCCACGGCTCGGTGACGGCCACGAGGCACCAGGCTTTGCCTTGGTTTTGCCCTGTGTACTGGGGAGAGGCGTGAGCGGCGGTGGGGAGGCATGCCCTGTCACCATCCCAGTCCCTGTCGCCATCCCTGTCCCCGTCCCCATCCCTGTCCCCGTCCCCATCCCTGTCCCCATCCCATCCCAACCCATTGCGAGGCCCTGGGGTGCAGCCCCGGGCCCTGGGCGGGAGCGTGTGTTTATCCCTCCTGTTTACGAGCTGCGAGTGGGGATCCTCGGCGTGACTCATCGCCTGCAGCCACGAGTCAACCACAACTGTAACTTTCCAGTTTTCCTCGGAAAAAGGGGGGAGGGCAGTATGAAGAGGGAGGAAGAGCTGGAAAACGTTAGGAACAGGCAGCAAAGGCTCTAAAGACACCAGAGGCAGCTGAGAAAAACAACAAGCAGTCTTAGAAGGGTATTAACATTTTAACGAGAATTCCTTTAATTTAATCACAATAAGATTCACCAAGAGGAGGAAGAAACAGAAAGCTTCATCTGAGCCCTTAATGAAAAAATCTTCATGCTACGGGCCAGTGCTTCTGCAATTAATTCCCCTTGGTGGAGTGTTTCCATGTGCACCTCCGGAGTCAGAGCTTTCACGCCTTGGCATTCGCTGAGCAACCGAAGGGATGGCAGAGATTTATTTGCTTTCATCTTCTGCATCTTCTTCTGATGTTTGTGGCATCGCAGATATTGCCACAGCCACTCTCTGGGACGTCCCAAGTGGAAACATGCGAGGTGGCAGGAGGCTCTGCAAAAAACCCCTGTGAGTCGCTGGACATGGGGCTGTGAGCAGTGGAGATGCCTCGGGTGTCTGGGGCCCCCAGAAATGGGGTGCTGACAAGGCACCAGCAAGAGATGTCCAGGAAATCCTCCTGTGGGCAGAAGTGAGCAGGAGTGCAGCCAGGTCAGCCCGTGGCTGGGTGCCCATGTCGGTGGGAGCAGCATCCGTGGAGGCTCTGCCGGGGCCCCGTCCTATGAGACCCCTGGGGTGCTCACAGGGTGGCTCAGGACAAGAAGTCGCCAGTGGGCAGGGTGACCCTGCCCAGGGCAGCAGGGTGTCACATCTGAGCCAAGGAAGCTGCTTGGTAAGTGCTTCCCTCGCCCTGCCCCAGCAAATAAAATAAACTCATTTGGGTTTTACGTGGAAGCAATGTTTTACTGCCTCTGAGATCAGCCGTGGTGCAAGGGAGCTGAAGTCAGACAATACAAATGACACATCCTAAACGGCATTTTTAAAAGCTCAAGGCAAGCTTGTAAAGATTTTATTTGTATACGAGACTGTAATGAATAAAGGAATTGGCATTGCCGCCTCCGCCACCCTCCAAGAGCCCTGTCTGCTTTCCCGAAGTAAACGCACCAGGGAGCAGCGACCGTGACGCCAAGCCAGGCGGCATGGGGCTCGGTGCACGGCCGCGCTCGGGGCATGGGCAGAGGTGGCTCCGAGGGGATCTCATGCCCCCCGGGCTCAGGGAGCAGGGCTGGGGGCACCTCTCCCCATCAGCCCACACAGCCCAGCTCCGCTCAGTGCTGCTGAAGGGCAGGTGCCCCGTTTTCAGGCTTACTGCTTTGGTAAGTATTTAACATAAACATATTTTGCATTTAACCATTTTCCTTGGAAACAAAGCAGGGCATAGAGATGCTGAGCACCCGGGGAGGGCTGTCCTGAAGCGCTCAGACCCTGCCAGCTGGGGTGGCTGCGCAGTGTGCCCTGCTCCGAGCCAGGCTGCCACCGCCATGCCCCCCCGCCAGCTCCCCGGGCGGCTCCTGCTCCCTCCAGCCTCCCCGGCACAAAATCCACCACTGTCCTTTCCCAGACGCCCTTCCCAGGCTGCGCAGGGTGATTTCACCACGCTAATCCCGGGCAACTGCTGAACCATTGTCTGCCCAGCGCTGAGCTAGGATATTATGGCTGGGAAAACTTCCTTCCGAACTGCAAGCTGTGTGAACAGGACTTGTTTAAAATAGCTGCTTTAACAAACAAACAGGGCCAGCTCCATTTCCATCAGCATCTCCTCTCCTCAAACATCAACATTTACGTTTCAGTAACAGGAGACCACCTTTAGAGCAGCCACAGCCGTGGCCATGCTGATCGTCAGGGCTCTTGCCTGCATTACTGGCAAAGGGCAGGAGAGAGGAAGCCACTGAAGCCAATTTGTGCTGCGACAGAATCCCAGGCATCCCAGCATAACCCTGCCGGCACCCGCTCCCCATATCTCGGCTCCCCAGGGTGGCCAAGCAGTGACAAGCACCGTGGGCACCGCTGGAAGGAGCTGGTGTTTCTGGGTGCATTCTCCGGTGTGGAAAGGAGTATTGCTGTCAGAAAGCCCGTGAACCACAAAGCATCCTAAGGACGGACTTTGAAGCCCACATTGTTTTCATTTGGATGTTATTATTATTAAAAAAGTCACTTGCATGTTTTCTGGTAGAACAGTTTGCTGAAATGTTTCCTCCTCTTCTCCAGCTCAGGCCAGAATCCGATGGGAGCACACCCAAGGCCTGACCACGCGCACGTGGGCAAGAGGTGAGATGAGATGGAGGCGCAGTCAGATCAGCAAACACCTCTGCAAGTAACTGGGGCGGAGGTGGGACAGGGCCAGTGGCCGCCTAAGCATCCCGGGCAGCAAGGTGCTGTCAGGGCTGGGGGACCCTGGGGTGCCTGAAATTCCGGCTCCTGGAGCTGGGGCTGGAACTCACAAAGGGCAGGGCATCTCTGGGACTCCGAAATATGGCTGCATTTCCAGCACTGTGCAGCCTTGCTGCAGGCAGTGCAGAGGCAGAGGAGAAGTTTTGCAGAAGAAGGAGAAGCCCAAGCAGCGGGCTCAGCCTGCAGCCGCTCCCACGGCTCGGGGTGCCATCGGGAACTGGCCACCCGCCTGGGCAGCAACAGTGCTGCATGGCCGGCATGGCTCTTCCTGCCGGCAGGGCAGGGCGAAGCTCAGCCTGCCCGTGTTTGCGGCAGCTGCTGTGGCCAAAGGCAACACCGGGGAGCTCATGTCAAAGTCCAGGGCAGTGGGGTCCCTGCAGCAGCCAGACTGTGGGGCTTCGCTGATGCCAGCCAGCCTGGACGGGGAACACACTGCGAAGCTGCCGTAGTGCTGCAGAGAAGTCATGTTGTATTTAGAGGTATCTGATAAAGCTAAGCAGTTGGGCTTGTCCAAAAAAGCAGCACGGAGTTGTGATGGGCAGGAAACTGGGGGTGCTGCTGCTGCCTCTCCAAGCCAGTTCTTGAGAAGAAAGGGTGGCCTGTGCTTTGGAAACCACTTTCACCAACTGGTAAACCCAGAGGATCCCTGCTTAGCTGGAAACTACCCCTCCAACAGAGCAAATTAATTATGTCCCAAAGACAGTGCGAGAAGCAGCGAGGAGGCCAGCTGGAAGCAGCACTGAATCCTCTTGCACCAAGGGCCAAGTTCCACTTCACATGACATCAGTGGGTGCTTTGACTGCGATGCCAATGTAATCAAGGTCTGTCCCGGGTGCAGACAGCTGCCTTCATGGAGGGGAGAAAATCCAGTCCTCTGGATGGTACTCCCAGTGCAAACGGTCCACTCCCTGCTCCGCATTTGCGAGGGGATTTGGAGTGCATCACCCCGCGCTGCAGTTCAGGCAGCTCTGCCCTTGGCATGCATGGGGCGTCCCCAAGCTGCTCACAGGGACAGCGGTGCTGCCTTTGCAGCCCCATCGCCTGGAGACCCCCAGCGAAGAGGAGCCAGTTTGGGACCAGGCCTCCTCCTGTCTCTCCTGTGTGCTGGCTGGGGGAAGGTGGCGGGGGCTGCCTGGGGAGGCAGTGGGCAACTGAGCGTGCAGCGTCCCTTCGCCCTTGGGAGACAGCAAGCGTGGCCATGTAAGATGCTTTCAGCCCTGTGGACTGGGAATGGGGACTGGCAGACAGCTGTCCCCGGGGCCTCTCCTCCATCCAGACTGAAGACAGGACAAAAAACTCACTGAGGGAGACCGTTTCATTACAGTAAACAGCTCTTCGGGGGGCACCTCCTGCTGATGCTAGTGCTTTGCCGGGTGATGCTCTGTGCGTGCACAGCAGCCTGGGATGGACGCGTGCAGCTCACTCCTTCCCACACTGAGCTGGGCAGCGCCGCTCCTGTGGACATGGTAAAGAAGGTGGGAAGCAGTACAGGAGCAGAGGGAGGAGAGACACGGTGCCAGCCCCAGCGCACACCGCAGTCCTCCTCAGCTGCAGTTGTGTGTCAGGGACGGTCCCTGCTCAGCCTTAGCATTTCAGCTTCCTGCACCCCTCCCTGCTTCAGCACCAGCCCATTGAGCCCTGCCTGCCTGACACGCAGGATGGGGACATCCCTCCTGGGAGCGAGCAGGGCGGCGCGGGTGACAGGCACAGGTCCAACATGGCTTGCCCAAGCCCGTCCCTGCGCTGCTCCCGAGTGCCGGCAGAGCCAGGCAGCCGTGCCACGAGCTGGGGGAGGCCTCGCGCCATGCACTGCCTCCCCTGCGAGCAGCGCTCAGGTTACACTTGACATAGTGAAGTGGCAGCAAAATGGATTTAATTTATTTACTTTTTAAATGTAATGATGGAAAACAAAACATGTTGCAAAAGTTGTTTGTTTCGTACCAGCTCTGCACAGACCCACTGAGGAAGGAGTGGCTCCTGGCAGCTCCTGCTCTTCAGAGACCAACGATTACTGAGCCGGCACGCTGTGCCAAGGACCAGACGCTGCTGGAGACACCCTTCCTCCCCAGGGGCTGTGCTGGGCACGGCTGAGCCTCAGAGTAGGCCATCTCCCCGGCAAGGGTGCCTGCGCCCACGGGGGCTCCCGAGGCCCGGCCGAGCTGCTGCTGTGCAGAGGTGTAGGTGCCGCAGAGAAGACCCAGGCTTCAGGGAGCCTGAGCGAGGGATGAAGGCGGAGAGAGCTGTAAGTGAAGGGCATGCTCCTGCGCACCCTCCAGCGACACCCTGGGTCTGTTTTGCCCCGTGCCTGCTGCAGGGCTCGGCACCCCTCCAGACCAGGCACGGGGCAGGGGCAATGCAGGGAGCACGCCTGCCCTGCACCTCCTGGGAGAAGAAGGGGCACCCGCCAATGCAGACTGCATCTCCCAAGGCAGGACGGGGGGGGTGTGTGGACGAGGGGGGAGCCACGGGCAGAGACCACTCACCCCCCCAGCAGCTCGGGGCTGGCAGTGCCCGGATGCCCGGCACAGAGCAGCTCTGGTGAGGGGCTCGAAAGTGGTGCAGGACTGGGGCTGGGTCGCGTGGGAGGGAAGGCATCTGGTGCCTGGCCTGAAAGCCAGGCCCTGAGATGCCCCCGGGGTGCCAGACCCCTTCGTCCAAACTTTCCCGTGGCACCATCAGCCCTCAAAATTTACAACGGACCACCGAGCCTGGGCATTGTCAAGCACCTAATTGAAAACACTGTAAAGGCAACAAGGCAACATGGCCTGGGAGCCCGATGCTGATGGCCACCCGGGTGCCCCGTGGCACCGGGGTCCCACCATGGTGCAGCGGGTGTGTGGTGGCGTTGGGGGGCCGGGGTCCTGTTTGCTGGGCGCTGCCTGGCCCTGGGTCCATCCTGGTCAGGCGTCTGTGGTCAGGGGAGAGGCCCTGGGGAAACCTCCCGCAGACGTGCTGCCTCCCGCGCGGGAGGGTGCTCTTTCCCAGAGCTTTGGTTAGGAGATACTCATGAGTTAATTAATCCTTGAGTTTTTAAGCAGAGACATATTTATGAGCCTTGTAAGAGGCTGGGGCCCGGAGAGAGATTTCTTTATTCTTCCTCCAGCTCAGCTGAAGGAAACCATAAGGGGAAAGAGCGACTGAGCCACGAAAGCATGGAAGATGGATTTCGGGCTGGTGATGGGGAAACAAAACCCAACTTGCCTGGGTGGGAACAGTGGCCAAGTGACAGCTCCCTTCCCTCTCCTTTGTCTTCTTGTCCTTTGTCTACAGGGTGCTTGCTAGAGCCTGGCTGCTGGATGCCAGGGTATCTCCAGCGTTTGAAGTGCATATGTGAAGCACACATGTGGCATGAGTGCCCACGACGAGCCTCCCTGGCTCCTTTGGGCTGGAGGGGGCAGTTGTCGCGGTCCCATTGCCCCCCCGCCGGCAGCACGCAGCACAGATAGTGCCAGGCGGTGCTTTGGGGTGAGGGTCCAGTCCCATGAGCTGCAGCTGGAGCCACCCAAAGAACGGCTAGCGAGGACACAGGCAGGCACCGCACCGCCTGCACCTCCCTCGGCACGGCCCTCCTCCTGCACCCTGCTCTCTCCTCTGCCCTCGCCTGGCTGGGCTGCCCTGGGAGGGGCAGAGTCACCTTTGATTTCTTGCCCCCCACTCTGCCGCAGGACATCCTCTGCAGCCCCTGCTCAAACACACCTGCATGCACTTTGCAGCTCTCCAGACTGCACCATAAGTGGACTTGTGGATGAGGAAAGTGTTAAAGCAGCTTCTCGTTCGCTGCGATTCTCATGTGCAGTCTCCTGACACCAGTGAGTGAGCTCTGTCCCCCAGGAGCCTGGCTTCCCCTGCCAAGTAGATCTGATGGGCTTTTCTCTCAAGAGATCTGGGACACGGCCGTCAGTGGGTGGAAATTGCCATTGGCCACCTGCAGCCAGGGGAGCAGGGGAGTGCAGCAATGCTGATTACATCAGCCAAGACACTGATGGAAACCCAAGAGTGGAAGAAACATCCACTGTGATTTCGCTGGGCTTCTCTGCTGCATCACAAGCAGCCAAGAAAGTGCATGATGGGGACAACCAGATGCCTTCCTGGGCAGGGCACATTCTTCCAGGCTAAGAGCTTGGAACTGAGGCTATTTTGCTTTATCCCCTTCCTCGGAGTGAGCTGCTTATGACATTCCCTGTCTCTCTGCAATCACTGGTTTATCTATCCACCTCAAATGATGCTTCCTCAGCTTTACTGCGCATCTTGGCCAATAGCGGCAGAGAAATGTGGCCACCACATGTTGGCAGCAATTGAATCCTGGGCACATTTTTTCTCTGCACAGCCTTTAAGCTGTGGGAACCATTTCAAAGGAAACCATTCCCCCTATAACATGCTTGTGATCTGAAGATGTCTATTTAGATGGCAGCCCGGCATTAATTTAGCAATTCACTACAGAGTTTGGCGTGATGTTTAAAGCACTAAAATAAATTGTGGTGAAGTCGTTTCCCTCAAACCAGATTGTGTGGTTTACATTATTTGTCAACCTTAAGTACAACTGGCATGTTTGTATCACTCATGCAAAGCCCCATTGTGCCTTTCTAGAAGGGGGAAGAATCCACACAGAAACGCATCCAAGTTCCTGCCCCGGCAGTCTTATGTCCCTGGGAGATCTGCCCCGCAGGCAAGCAGCCCAACTGGCTGGAAGAGAGCCTGGGCTTTCCTCAGGATGATGGGTGTTAAGTGCAGGCTCATATAGGTTATATTACAAAGGGCCGTTTTAATCAGATGCAGATTTGTACTTTCTGCCTTGCAGTGCCTAAAATCCACTGAGCCGCAATGACTTAGACACGCACATAGGAGCGCACACACAGGCACACCGCCATGTGAACGGGGCTGCACGGGTAACCCGTGTGGCTGCTTGCCCGCTGAGGATGGTGCCCACCACCAGCAGCGGGTGACAGCCTGCCCCTGCTGCCCCGTGCTCGGTGGCCTCTCACCCCGCCTGGCATGCCCAGGGGACGGTCGTGGCCAGGAGCTGCATGGAGGGAAGGGGCAGGTGAGTAGGAAGCTACCCCAAGCCTCCCAGGAGCCTGCCAGGTGCCTTGGGACTGCCTTCTGGCAGTTCCTCTCTCTCCGGAGAGGCTGGTTTGATGTCCCAGGCATGCAGGCAGGCAAAGGGAGCCGGGATGGGCTGAAGGCTGCCAGTCTCACGCAGGGGACATCTGGGGAGGTGTTTGCCTCTGGCCAGGCTGAGACGCTGCCACGGCCTGGCTGGAGCACCGGGCACCGCTGCGGGGTCCCTCGGTCTCACCAGCCGTGCCTGGGTCGTCGCAGTGCTGCCAGACCTGGCTGTTCCTGCTGCCTTTGGCTATCGGTGTGCCGCAGGGATATGTGTGGGGTCAGGCGGGGACAGCACGCCGGCACTTTCACCCGTGCCGCCCGGAGCAGGTTGGAGGGCCGTGCTGTGGTGCTGCGCCTGCCCCTGGGTGAGCAGGCGGGATCCCGCCTGTGATCTCCGTGCTTTATCCCTTCCTTCCCTTCCCTCAGTCCCTGCAGCCAGAGAAATCCCCGGATGGCTGTCACGGCTCTCCGCACACAAGCTGGCCGGCAGCGCCGAGGGTGTTTCATTCCTCCACCTCCCAGCTACTCACTAATGCCAGAAGAGCTCTCTCGGGGGTGCTCCCCACCCAGCTGAGCCACCCCTGGGGCGCCGGGACCGCAGGGCAGGTCTGCTCTGCAGGGAAGGGGCAAGCTCCCCGCCCTCCACTCGGACGGTTGCATGGCATGCCCTGGGGATCGCTGTCCAGTGACCAAGGGCCTCTGTCTCCCGCTGCCCGGCCTCCCCATGCCACCTGCCCCCTCCTCTGCAGGTCTCTGGACCCAGTTTGGAGCACATTCCCGGCTGTGCTCCCCGGAGCAGTTTGGCAGGCGTGTGCCTTCCATGCTCTCCTCCCGCAGTTCACTGCACCACAGCCTACGCTTGGAGAGCAGGAGCTCGTCAGCTGCATTTCTTCTGCAGCATCTCTGAATTGTAAGAGACACCCAATTTTCTGGAAATTGAATTCAGACAATAAAAAACTCTGCTGCTCCCAAGAGCTGTCCGTATGTGCTCTGGCCGTGTACATGCTTTTGCTTTCATTGGGTGATGGCAGAAACTCCCTTGCTTGTATGAAAATTCAAAGGGAGAGCAGAAGCAGAGCCAGGCTGCACAGACATCTGGCAGCACTGGCTGCAGCCTCCAGACACAGACGCCCGTCCCCTCTCGTACCCTGCACCCCGCACCCTGCAGCCCTGGCAGCCGCACAGCCAGCGCTCAGGTAGCCTGTGCAGCATTTGACCGCAGCAGTACTGTTGATGAGACATTGCCCAGTACAAACACATCGTACTAAGAACAGCACAAAAGCTCCCAGCCACGGCATTAAATAATTGTCACATTTTTCTTCTGTAAGGATTAACGTTCCTGCTAACCTTGCAAACCTTCATTGAACTATTGTCACCCCCCGAAATGCGGCACAATCGCCAAGGGATTAGGGTGTCTGCGGAGCAGCCTGTCCTCGCTATTGTGCACTCCCGGCGGGGTGAGGAAATCCTGCGACATCAGCCGATAAATCCCTGTGGCGGGGACGCCAAATTCACTGCAGGGCCAGGCACAAGGCAGCCCCGTGGGAGCTTGCGGTGGCACCTGGGAGCCATCCCTGCAGCAGATGGGTGGCTGGGAGTGTGGCCAGACCGGTGGCACCTGCATTCGGGGCTGCCCTCCTGGCATGGGCAACCGCTGCCTTGGGCACCAGGGAGCCAAGCGGGCCCCCAGCCCTGTCCCCTCCTGGCAGCAGATCTCCCCGTTCAGCTCTGCCAGTGTCCAGCCACTGCCCACACTGGGCTCCTAGGCCTCCTAAGCCAAGCGAGCATGTTCGTAAATCTGAATGTTGAGGAAATCTCATAAAAATTTAACAGGAAATACGGAGCCATAAAGGGAAGCTCTTGGCATTTCTTGCCGGCTGTCGGCAATGCCCGCTGCGCATGCTGCGCTCAGGCACCTGGCAGCCACAGTGGGACCTTGGCTGGGACAGACTGCATTAGCAGCTAGTTCCCACGGCCCTCCCTTTGGAGCAGGAGGAGAGGAGTATGGCAGCAACACAGACTGATGCTCTCGGGAGCAGGACTTCGGTTTCTGCAGAGCTCAGTCTCACAGACATACAGCACAGGCAGAAGCTGTGTGGCAAGGATGCAAGAGAAAAAGAATGCTAAAGCAAACACAAGTTTTATGCACGTAGGTCCCAGGAGGGTCTTAGAGTGCTTATAAACGACAATACACATTGTCGTCCCAACCCGTGTTCAGTAGCAAAGGAAAAGAAGTGGGAAGTGTCTCCAGCTTTGGAGCCATTGCACAATAAGAGAGAATGGAAAACAACCTCATCTGCTTGTCCCCAACATCTGGGCCCTGCATCAGCATCCCCACTCCCATGGCACTTTCCCAAGAGAAAGAACCATCCCCTCTGGAGAGAAACGGGGAGGATGGAGAGACAAGAATGTCCTGAGAGAGCGTGGTGCACAGGGAGCAGAGCCCAGCATCCCTCTGATCTGCCCAGTTTGGACTGCTCAACCAGCAAACACAAAATGCCTGCTCCAGTCCTCTGCTCAGCACAGGTAAGGGCTCTTCTAGCAAGGACAGAGTGAAGTCTCCATCATGGATGGGTGTTAGCTTTTTGCACATTCATTTCTGGCAAAGGGCTTGAGCAGGCTCTTGGAGAGGTGGCTGGGTTGGGGCTTTTGTAGACCTGCATGAAGAGGATCTGCAATGGCAAAAGCAGCATCTGGACACCCGCAGCCGAGCAGGATCTGTACTTGCCAGCTCTTTGGCAGGGCACTCGGTATTTGGAAGCCGGCACTTGCTCATTGTTACTGCTGTGCAGTGGGATTTCATGGTAGTTTTTTTCATCAGCTTTGCATGTGTTTGATCGTACAACTAGGGACTGAATCTCCCCACAAGTGACAGCAGCCTGGCTACCCAGGGTCCACTGGAGTTTTGGAGGAAAGATGTCCCTTCTCATCCAGAAACACTGTATTCTCTGTGCATGTGGGGAGAATTTGGCTTCTCTTTTCTGGCATCATGGCAGGGAAAGGGCTTCTCCCTCTGCCTTGGGGATGTGCAGGTGGCCACGCGTGGGAAAAGAGCACTGCCAAAACGTGCCTTCCACAAGGAAGTTCAGAACAAATGTGTTGCCAGCATGAACATAAAGAGAAGGTCACCCAAAGCCCAAGTGAGTTTCCTTTTCTTTGGCCTTTGCCAGCAGGTGGGAGAGAGTGTCCTGGGGAATGGTGTGGGTGGCTGTGGGACTCCCTGGGGCTGCAGCAGTGACACCGTCCTTGACACCGTCTCCCAGGGGGTGAACCTCAGGGCACATACTGAGGGTTTGGCTGGTGGTTGGCTGTACAGCAACTGGGAGCTCCTCCTGCTAAATCCTGCAGCAGGAGCTTTCCCTGGACACCTCTGCTGGAGGCGATATGTCGGCTTTGCATTTTAATCTGTTTTGCTTCATCTGGAGAAGCTTTGAGAAATGAGTCCTGCAGTCAAGTTGGCACTTCTCAGAACGATCTCGTGAGGCTGAAATGAGCCCTAGTGGGCAGAGGAGGACTGGCTGGGGGCACTCCGAGCCCCTGAGTGCTGGCTGCACCCTGTGCTGCTGCGGGACTTCTTCTCATGGAACCCTTCTCAGACCATCCCTCATTTTCTATCAGGGTGTCCATTTTCAAAAGCAGGTGGTGACTCTGGTTACCAGGATCCATCCTGAGACATCTGGAGGGAGGCTAATTTTCAGGAGATAGCCGCAGATAGGCTTAGTGCCTATTGAAAATGAGGCCCTTCCTATATTGTCCTGAAGTTTCTAACGGGTTTTGGAAACACAAGCAGCTGCAAAAATCTCCATTTTCCGAAGGCAGGAGGTGGTGAAGACCCTGCTTTGCTGGTCTGGCTCCTGTGCGGGGCAAAGCACAGCACAGACCAGCACTGGGCCACGCAAGCGCAACGGCTGCAGTGAAATCAGGAAAGTTTCACTGGATTCATTTTTCACCAGAGAAGGTCATGAGGTCCGGGATGGGTGTCCCACCCTGGGAGGAGAAGTCGGCTCATGCCAGTGCAGCCACCAGCGCGGCGGTCCGAGCCGCCGGCAGGCCGGGGCGGGCGGGAGTCCCCACTTTGCCTGACTCAGCGTGACCGATGGCTATTGGCGATTCCGGAGCTGGTTTCCATAGGACTTTTTTTTTGGTAAAAACATTGAACAATTCTGGATTCATCCCCATGTGGAGCGGGAAAAATTTTGAAATCCTGAACATTTTTGAGGGCTTAAAAACAATTTCCCACCCAGTTATAGCCACCAGTCTCATCAGGATGTGTTTGAAACCACTCCAGCAGGAGCTGAGCAGAGCTGGTCTCAGCTGGATACCGCTCTCGATGAGAAATGCCGTGGTCAGGGGTCATGTTTCTTCAGAAAAAAAGTATCTTCAATAGCTCAGGAAGTTATTAGTGTCTGCTAACAATAAGAGCTTTGGATTGATTCAATAGATGCTCATTTTAATTGTAAAATGCCAGTAATGAGAAATGTGCCATCCAATGACTCATTTTTCCCTTGTAAAAATTATTGGACATTTTTATTAGTTTTACAAATGACAGGACCTCGTATTTCTGAGAACACTTTATACAAGCCTTGCACAAGCCCACTCTCATAAAAGCGTGTCTGTGGTGACATCCGGAGCCACAAGAAGGGGAGCGGTAGAAAGGCCCAAAGTGGTGAGGACAGCCCACAAGTGGAACTGGCAGGACCGAACCCCAAGAGGGTGGGAAGGGGTGGATACAGCGCCGGAGACATGAGCTTCGGCGCTCCTTCCCAGCAGTGCCTTTCTGGAGAGGCACGGGGCAGACAGGGGGATGGGTGCCAGCCGGCGCCCGGAGGTCCGCCCGGCGCAGAGCCCCGGCGTGGGGCAGCCGCACCGGCGCTGAGCGGCTGCCTGGGCGGGCGATGCGCCGGGCACAGGGAGGGCAGGAGCCAGCCCCAGCTGGGTAGAGCTGAGCCGAGCCAAGGTAAGCGCCGTCCCCAGCCGCGACCACTCTGCAGCCAGCACTGGGCAGAGCGGGACCATGCGACCTCCTCCTCTCCCGACGTAGACGCCGCTTCGTGCCGTTAAGCCCAGCGCCCAGCTTTATCCATCTTGGCGTTGTCTCTGCTGGCAGACAGCGGGGCCCGGGGTGCACCAGGCTGACCACGGAGCGCGCCTGCCCTTGGCTTGCAAGAAACAAGATAAGGGGTCGAACGCGGCCAGGGAGCACAGGGCAGGGGGACATCCTGGACCCAGCCCGGCTGCAGCAGCATCGCTGCTGGGCTGCACGGCTGGACGGGGCTGGTGGGGAGCGCCAGCAGGGTGTCCCTCCTTCTCTGGAGAATAGAAGAGCTGCTTTGGCCAGACCATGCTCTTTTATAATATCCAAGCAATTTCCCATGGAGAATTAATTTGCGTAAGGGGGGAAAAATTGTTTTAGAGAAATTCTCATTTCAGCATTTCATTTCTCCTCTTTTGTTGATATTATTTGTATTTTTGTTTACATCTCTCTTGACAAGTCATCTGTAATTCTGCGTGGTGTACCATGAGCTGGCATGATATGACATAATGCAAGAGCTGAGATAGCCTACTACTTCTATTTTAGTTTGGACGATATTTTAAAGTTTATGTTATCCAGGAAATTTCTGAAATATTTGTCTTCATTCCAAACCAGAATGAAAACAATTTTTGAAATGTCGGAAGTTCCCGTGAAACAAGTAGCGAGAGCTTCCAGCTCCGCCGCCGTGTGCGACAGGGCGGCCAGCAGGGAGGCCCCGGCCCCGCGCGGGAGGGCAGCAGCAGGCAGCAGGGAGCAGGGAATAGGCAACAAGCAGTGGGGAGCAGGCAGCGGGCAGCGTGCCTCTGCCCATGCCTTGCCACAGCCTGGCACGCATTTGCTTTCCAGCAGCATGACTGCAATTGTGCATTCAGGGAAAGGGTTTAACAGGAGGAATGGCTGAAGGAAGGGCACGGGGAGAATGCCTGGCACGTCCCGCTGCAGGCAGCCAAGAGGCACAGGGACGGGATCAGTTTGGACCTGACACATGCCACAGCCTCCCGGTATCGTCCAGGCTAGGAGCTGGGACAGGGAGCAGGACGTGCCATGGTGTCAGCTGAGGGCAATGGGGACAGGCAGCTCTGGCACGAGCCCGTGCAGCAGGCGCAGCCCTGCATCTCCCTCCCCATCTGGGGAAGGACACGAAGCTGGGCTGGGAGGGTCATGGCAGCTTCCCCCAGTGCCATTCTTGGTTGGTGCAGTTCTGGGCCTGTCTGCGGGCTCTCCACGGGGCGTCCGTCCACCCCAAGCCCCTGGGGCTGATGCTTTGCAGAGAAGGTTGAAGCTGTGTGGGGCATAGAAGCGACTCTAGCAGCCTCCCCACGCTCCAGGGCAGATGGCTTTCTCACACCAGGACGTGCCAGGAAGGACCCATGGTCGCTTTGCAAACCCTCTCTGGTTTCGGGGGCACCAGCCTGGGGAGGGAGAGGCTCAACCGGCAGCCATGGGGCTGCCGGCAGGAGGGATCCACTGCAAGCCACCAGCCCCAGTGGTGCATCCGCTGAGACTGAGCTGCCATGGGATAGGCAGTGCTCTGCAGGGACCGCAGGAAGCCAGGGTCCCCATATCCATGTATCTGGGTGGAAAGTGCTGTCAGGTTCCCAAAGTATGTGCCTTTGCCTCTGTGCTGAGCCACTCAGTCCTCAGAGCTTTGTTTTGTGTATTCTGGGAACCGACAATTTGTAAAGACATGCTGCTGGGCTAATCCTCCATCAGCTCCTGGAGCAGAGACCAGCTGGGATCTGGCAGCTCTCTTCCTTCTTCCACTTCAGTCTGCTAAAACAGCGACTGTCTCCGTAACCAGTAGCTTACAGGTTTTGACTTATATGCAAAGCAGAGCAGCAGCTTTCAGCAGTCGGCAGCCGGGACTGCACGGGCACGTCGTCCTCCTGTGCCAGCATGGCGACCTGCTGGACGGGCATGCCAGCTGTGCCAACAAGGTGCTGTGTGCCGTGCTGAGTCCTGGGGGCGATGCCAGCCTTGGTGGTGAAATCATCTTGGCTCTTTCCTGGCTTCGGAGCTGTTGTTATGCCCTGGAGACGCTCTTAGGGAAGGGAGCTCTTTCCATGGCACGGTTTGCTGTGGCTCTGGTCCACGAGCTCATGCATCAGGGAAGCAGTAAAATTAGACTCTAAAAAAGGTACCTTCCTCTTTGTACGCAGGAAATCTCATACACTGCATGTACCTTTAACAGAGAGCACAGTATCACTGTGAGTCTTGAACCAAGTTAAAGATCACTTCTGCTGTCTCCCCTGTTGAGCCCCAGCATGCCAGCTTGGCGAACAGCAGGCTCCATGGCTGTGCCGGACGAGCACTGGGTAGACCACTAGGAATGGGGAGACACATGCGCTGCCTTGCTCAAGGGAGGTTTGGGAGAATGGGGAGGACTTGGATCTTCAAGGTGCTGAGATTTCACTGGGGCCAGGAGTTGGTGCATACATAGATAGGTGCTGGCTGGCATCAACCCCCTGATCTTTCCCATCGGTTAACAGGTAGTGAACATGGAGCTGGAACCAGTGTGCACTAATCCTGGGTCTGCCAAGGAGAAAGGCTGCACAGTGACAACCTCAGCAAGCCAGATGTCAGTGGAGAATACATGCAGCCCTGAGAGCTGCACTGTGCCCCAGGCTGCTGCATGCAATTTAGAGGAGTCAGAACAGCAGGATGCTGCTGTTAACCACTGGTGGCCCAAACAGACACCAGTGTCCCCGCAGACTGGCTGGCTCGCTCCAGCCTGACCCCAGCTTGCCTGTGCCCACTTGCTCCTGATCCCAGCCAGCACTGCTGCGGCTCGGTGTGGGGTTAGCCATGACTGGTGTCATGGGAGGGTAGCACAAGTGGTGCCATCGGAGAGACTGTGGGGTACCCTGAAATGATACAGTGCCTCTTTGCTGAAGTCCCGCTCTGACGGGACAGCCTGGGCTGCCTGTCCTGGGCTGTCCCCTCCAGCACACTGTGTGGAAGCTGGCAGGAGAAGCCCACCAGCAGAGCTGTGTGTGCTGTGCCCATCGCTGGAGTGTCCCTGTCCCGGGTTTGGGATTGAGGTCCCTGGGCTGTGCCCATGATCCCAAGGTGCAGCTGGCACAAGAGCTGCCCCCTCCATCACCTCTTGGGCTGTATCTGGGAAAAGCAGGGGCCGGGGGGGCACATGGCCGAGGGACCGGCTCTGCAGCACGAGGGGACCTGCCCCAGGTCATCCTAGATGCCAGTGGCTGAGCAGGGACCTGGACTGCCCCAGTTGTCCCCCTGCTCCCAGGTATGTGCTGGGGGGGCACAATCATCTGCCGGGTGGGAAATCTGCTGCTGGCCAGGACCAGCACATGGCTGGGGTTCGCCCTTCGCAAAGACAGGCAGTGTCTCCCCACAGTGGGAGGGTCAGGCAGGTGTAAAGGGACAAGGGCCCCTTGCCCATCGTCCCCATGGCACAGAGTTGCCCCCGCAGTGCAGAGGGGCCCCTGCGGGCAGGAGGTGCCCTGGGGAACTGTGGGAGCTGGGCGTCCGTCGGGCTCATCACCGGAAAATGGGATCATGCTGCAGCCCTCTGTGGGAAGGTGCCATTGCTCCGCCTGTAAAGGGCCTGTGATTTTCAAGAAAACTCATTTTGAAGCTGACTGAAGTCTGTCAGAGCAAATTAGTTGCAGTTTCAGCTAGCCACTTGTTTCTGGTTTAACCCTGGGAAAGCAACTGGGCTACAAATGTTTACCTTATGAGGTAAACCATCAATAACCTTGAAACTTTGATTAAAAAAAATACTGGACTAGAGCATCTTGTGGGTTTCTTTTTTTTTTCCCTGATTCGTTTCACAATATGCCAGAAGCATGGCTTGAGTTAGGGCTTTGGCAGGGGCTTTTATCATGATGGATATAGTGGAGGATAGAAAAGAAATTTGGTTATCAGAGGATGCCAGAACTCAACTTCCTAGCACATACATTTAATAATGCAAAAGTTCTCCTTTAAAGGTCTCCTTAGAACAAAACCTAGTCATCACAAAATCCATGGAGATAAATTAAATTACATTTTAATAGTGGAGAACTCATTCCTGGGCCGGGCGCAACAGTGAAAGTATGTTCTCTCTTAGACAAAAGTAGCCTCATCTCCCATCAAAAATCTGAATGTTACCATATGAAAAACTTAATTGGAAATGAAACCCTGAAGCTCCCAGAGCAGAGGCACTATGAGAGGCTGTCACAGCTGTGGTAGCTCTCTTGCCGACATTACAGTCACTGGAGCATTATTATTCTCCCCCCTTGTAAATGAAAAGGCATCTCCAAGAGACAGCGTCTAATATGCATTTGCTGGAACTGCATTGGGAAGCGGCTGGCCACAGACAGCTTTGTCCAGCATAATCTAAGCTCTTCCTAGGGGAGCAAAGATGCAATGCAAGGAGAAGCACTGCAGTTCCCTCACACGCTTCGTGTGCTTCAGAGCCCCACAATGGGCTCTGGTAGCACCCGCTCTGCTGCCCAGCCTGGCTGAAGCGTTCTTGCCCTTGCCTGGGATCATTGTTTTCTGCTCTGCCATCTTTTAAAGCCAGGCTTAATCCATTCTCTTCTTCGTGCTGTCATCTTGAAGATATTTAAAATACGTACAAACGCTTCCTGTGCAGACACAGATATTTAACGTGGAAAGCGTGTGCAATAAGTGCCGTAGTATGGGGTGATGTGGGGGGCAGGCTGGGCCAGCCTCACTTTGAGGTCTTGTGTGATGAACACTTCCAAAAACTGAAAGAAAGGGGAAAAAAGGCAGAAAGAGAGAGAGGGAAGAGCTGCCGCAGCCCTCCTGCTCATCTCTTCCGCTGAGCTGTGGGCCTGGTGACTGGGGCTGGGCTTGCCCTGGCATGGTGGCCGTCCTGCCCTTCACTTCCTCATCTTCCCCTCATCCTCCCCATCTCAGCCTCCCCCTTCCCCTTGCCCCAGCCCCAGGAGCCTGAACCCCTGCTCTCTGCCCTGCCTCCTCCATCCCTGAAAGCAGGGCCCGGCCCCCCGCGCTGCCCAGCCTCCTCCCTGCAGCTCCCTGCAGCGCGCAGGGCTGGGCCTTGCTCCTCTCAATGTCTGTACAATTACCAAAATCCCTCGGCAGAATTAGCTCCTTGCAGAGCACTGCATTCAATTAATTATATAGTTTAAAACACAATACGTAGACATAGCCCATCCACACCAGCAAAGCTTTCGGCTCCACTGGAAATCTCTGAAAAGCCGCAGTGCACCAGAAGACAGGCTGTGCGCACAGGCCTAGCCGTGCTCCTTCAGCGTAGTCACAGGATATAGTCTTTAATTGTATTTAAAATAATTATAGGTGTACTGCAAATGTCTCAGAGAAAGCAGCGGAGCAAGCACATTTCTACAGCTCTTCCTGCACAAGGATCCCCTCAACGTACGTTTTCAGCTGATTTATTTGGGCTGGTTTCAGTACAGTGATATTCCCGTCTGCCAGCATGGGCCTGGACTGACGTGTGCAGCTCCCTCCCCGGGGTACGCGTGTCCACCATTAGTGGGGACACGGAGACAGGCACTATTCACCCTTCAGTGCTGCTTCGGTACAAGCCGGAGCACCAGCATCAGTGCTGCAGCCCTTTGCGGGTCAGCGGGAACCTCTGGCTCACACCTGCGGGTTTCCCAAATTGCCCCAGGGTCCCAAAACCATCCAAGGGTCCCAAAACTGCCCCAGGGTCCCTCCTGCTGGCAGCCTGCTCTCTGCAAGGGCACAGCTGGGGCAGCAAGGAGCCCAGCCAAGAGCTCACTCTGACCCCAGCTGCTCCTGTGCCCCATGTCAGTCCCAGAGACAGCCCAGCCGGCCGTGGCTCTCTGCTCTGGCTGCTGCAGGTTACTGACAGGGGGACTCGGGACTCCCGAGGTCACCAGCCTGCATCCCCATGCAGCGATGGGAGCCCACAACAATTATAAGCTTCCTGCGTGTCCTTCCTCTGGGGTTTTGTCACACATGATGTCTCACATCTGGGATTCAACCGGTTGGTGGGGATGGTAGTGCTATTTCCATGTCAAGCTGTAGCTTTTTTACCCCCAGCCGTTTCAGGGCTTACAGCTATTGTGTGGTTTTTTTAATGTTGCAAGAATTTATATTGGGAAAAAAGTGCCTTTTTTTTTTTTTTTTTCTTTTCTCAATGCCTTGGGAAATGTCATCCAGCAGGAATGTTCCCAAGAGTTGCTCATGGCTGAGAGGAGGATGGGCTTGAGCAGGGCCCCGCATGCCCAGCTCCCGTCCCTCTGCCCAGCCTCCTGGGACTGGCTCTTTGGGCTTTGGCTCTCTCCCTCCGGCACCCCATCCCTGCTCCCCAAACTCTGCCCTGTGCTCCCGGGGAAGTGGGGCCAGCCCGGCCCTCTGGCAGCACCAGCTCCTGCTCTGCTGCTGCTGGGTGCAACAGCAGCGGAGGCAGACGGGAGGGGGCAGAAGCCTGGAGAGGGACAAGCTAAGGGAGCTGCTCCTGCTGCAGAGCCTCTCAGTTTCATGTCCTCTTGGCTGTGCCAGTGGCCTCTTCCACTTCCAGCTCTGGACGGAGTTACAAGAAATGCTGGAAGTCCCAGCCCTGTGGTGTGTCATCATTTAAACTTGTCTTTAATAGCGTCCCAAAGCAATTTACTTTTCCCGAACATCAAAGCCCCCAGAGCGATGTCGGGAGAGGCAGGGCTTCCCCTGTGAATCCTGGTGGCTCCCGTGCCCCCCTGCCCTGCCCCACTCATGGGGGGCTGGATGCCCTCCTTGGCTGCGGCTGGCAGAAAGGGCTGGTTGTCCCCTCACATGCTGGCCCATAGAGCAGCCCCTGCTTCAGCCCAAGTGAGAAGTGTGATGTGCTTTGGAAATGGATTAGCACTCTGTGATGGATTGGGGCTTTGGCTGGGATTGTTCAACAGCTGGACTTTCATCCTGGGGAAAGCGATGCATCTCAGGTGGGGTTGTGAGAGTGAGGGGAGGAAGAGCTGAGACACTGCATGCAGGATGAGAAGGCAGATCTTCCCCATGAAAATGCAAGTGAGGTTTATATTGATTGCCCCACTGTGAAGGTGCTGGATGCCTTTTTCGAGGCTCAGCATCCCATCACAGACCACTTCCGCAGGGCTCATTATGGGACAAAACAGGCTACAGGCAGAAGTGTCCGCGTTCGCCAATGGTTTTGCTATGACTGACCTCAGAGGGCTCTGGCTCGTGTGTGGAGAAGGAAGAGCAGGGAGGAGCTGAGCTGCTGAAGAGCTGAGCGGTCTGAGAAAAGTGTTTGCAAACCTGCCTGCCTGTTGGGCTTTTACACAGTAGGGAACTGAGAGACAGCAGAGGGCAATGCCTGGGGCAATCTGTGGGGTAATGCTTGGGGCAATGAGCCGGGCAGTGTGCGATGCAGTGCACGGGGCTGTGTGGGGGGCCATGCGCAGGCAGTGCAGAGGGAGCCCCAGCCTGCCCAGCACTTGGTGTGAGGAGCTGGGCCGGGGCTGGGGATGGAGCCGTGGCCCCCTTGCCATAGCCTGCCATCCCCCCACGATGATAGCAATGCTGGGTAAAAGCAGCAAGGCACTTGTGCTCCAGCACTGGGGGGATGGCTCCACCTTGCAGGTGTGAAGTAAGGTGACCTGTCCCGGGACTGATACATGGATGGGGCAGGCACTGACTAGTGGGAGCAGGCACAGCTTGGCTGCGGTTGTTGTGTATGGCCTGATGACAACACACCTCAAAAAAACAGCTCCAGGAGCAGGTACCGAGGCAAAAAAAATAATGAGGAGAAAGAAATAGCAAGTAGATGCCAGTGTGCATCTCCTTCTCTTCTGCCAGGATCCAGAGTGGCCTTCCACCCTCCTGCGTACCAGGGCATGCTGGGGGATGCAGGTGGAGCAGCTCCTCAGTGGGAACCCCGTGCCCAGGGTGCCCCCATCATCCCACTAGCACTGCTCTCCTCCCCAGCCTCAGCAGTTTTGTAGAGGAAATTTTATAGAAAAAATTGTAGCAGCTCCTGCTTCCACAAACACAGTGTGCTGCTGTCCCTGCCAGAGCTCAGTGCTGGTTTGCCTCAAGGAATCTGTGCGATCCGTCCTGCTGTGATCTGTAACAATATTGGGATTAAATTAGCTTCCCTGAGCTGCAGAGGGGTCAGTGTGTGAGGCCCCCTGGTTAATCCAGCAGGCCAAAGAGAACAGAAGCCTCCCTGCATTGGGAAAGGAAAACAACGGGGTCTGTTTGCAATCCGTGGAGCTAATTCAAACAGCATTCCTCAAACAACAGGGGAAAAGGGCCTTCGAAGCAAATGAGAAGGGAGCATTTCCCAACATGCGCATAACGTTGCTCCTTGGAAAGAGGCAGAATGTCCAGCCTGCATGGGGTGCGGTGTTAGAAAACCTGGCAGGCATGAAAGAGAGATCCTGAAAAGCAGGGTAGGTCACTGGGGCGCACACGCAAACTCTGCCTCCCTGCCCCATGCCTGGCAAGCACAAAGCAAATCGTTCTTGCCGGACCCCTCTTGACCAGCCCATGGGGATGCGGGGGGTGCAGGCAGGCTGCCTGTGCCACAGCTGGGATGGGACAGGGCATGCGGATCTTGCTCCTCCTTCAGCCACAAAGAGCTTACGCAGAAGTAATTTTCGCAGCTCACAGCTGCTCAGCACCAAGCCGGGGTGACCTCCCTGGGGACGCTCCCAGACAGAGACACGCTTCCCGGCATGGACCGCTGCCAGGCTGCCAGAGCCGCCCCCTCCAAGCAAGGCCAGCGAGCAGTGCTGCCCGGCCAAAAGCCCAGGCTTGCTTGCTCTGCCTGGAAGAAGAGGCATGCCTGGGTGATCCTATCAGAAAGTCAGCTCCCCTTCCTCTCACTCCCACATCTGCCTGTAGAAGGCATGATCCTGCGTGCCCCCGTGCCTGACCCCCCAGCGTGGCTTGTGCAGCCTGTGTCAGGAACTTGATAGTTGTCTTTGCAACCAGAGCAGTTGTTTATGCAATAGGTTAGGCACTTGGGATAACTGTAGTACCGGGGACTGAGGACTGCAGGTGTTCAGATATTATTAAAAACAATTTCCCAGGCTATCAATCATTCTGCAGGAGATAAGCCTTCTGAGAAGCAGACCTCTGTGTCGAAGCAGGGTGCAGAGAAGCAGCACACCGCAGGTTGAAGCTAGGAGCGTCAGAGACAACTTCAGGACGTTCTTGCTTTCCTTCTGCTTCCGCGGCGAGCGTCTTTTTTGCTTTTTGCTTATGCTGAGATATTATCAAAGGCTGATGAGGCACCAGGGATGAGTAATGCACCCTCTGTGCCAGCTGAGAACTTGTAGGCACTGGTACCTGCCTCTGCACACAGGGTTAATGTTGAGGGCGCAGAGCCCCGGGTCTGACACAAGCTGTGGTGCTCAGTGCCGGAGCTGCTGGGTGCAGACCCACTGCCTGTGCCCCCAGGGACCCCCCTGCCCTCAGCTGCATCCAGAGCCTGAGGGACACAGCTCTGACAGGAGGCAGCTCAGCCACAGCCTGGAAGTCCCCGTAGGCAGGGTGGGATTTCCGTGGAGAAGAGGCCTTTCCCCTGGCTGAGAGAGGCAGAAGGGGATGCAGGGCAGGAACCAGAGAGGGATGAACTCAGACCAAAAAACGGCAGGTTTTTAATGGGGAGGGAAACCTTGAACGGTGGGGCTGGGGGATGTGGGGGGAGTCGGCGCTTCCTCTGCAGGAATGGAAGAGAGAGGCTTTCCCCTCAGCTTTGTGCAGAGCAGGACATGGAGCCTGGCTGGGGAAAGGCTGGAGCCGAATGGGGAGGGTCACCCAGGCTGGGTGATACCTGTATATGCAGGATTAGACCTCCTGCTTGCTTTTCCACCTAATGCAACCAAAACTGGTGAATTCAGGGGGCCTTTGTCTGCTTCGGGAATGTCCCGTTGCCCCTTTTCCCCCAGGATGCTGAGCACCTGTTTGGGAAGGACTTCTGTGGGCGACAGGGAAAATCTCCCAAGTCAGCAGCTCTGCTTTCACTCTGGAGCTGCTTGGCGTTTTTACCCTGCTAAAATGTAGAATTTCATTCCACGTGTACAAGAGAGAAACAGCCAGTTTAGGATTAATTTAGGATCAGCCTCAACAGCCATTAGCTAAAGAAAACCAAAACGGTAAATTAGCTGCCTGTCAGAAGGGAAAGAAATGTGGGACTTGATGCTGGATTTATTGTGGAGGGTGTTAAGGCAGGATTTAGTGTGATTTACTGTACTCCGCAATGATACCTTCTAACACCAGGGAGCTGGCAAGCACGTCTCCTTTGCCTTCAGTCAGATATACTGCTCTGTTCGCTAATTATTGATGTGCCCGGTAGCCCTGTTCTTGCAGCTGGGTTTGTCAGCATTTCCATTATAGAGGTCTGTCTTCAGGGTTTATTGCTCAGTTACAAACATTTGCTCCAGACTGAAACTTGATCTACAGCTGTCAACTGGAGTTGCAGTGCTCGGAGAGAGATTAGAAAGAAAAAGGTTTAGCTATTCAATGCAACCATAAAATACAAGATCTGTGGTTCATGAGATTTTTCACTCTTGCAGTGAACTAAGTGATTTTGTCCCTGAGCAATATCTGATGGTACTTCAGAATTTCCTAGAATAGAAAGTAAAAAAGCTCCATATATAAGTAGGTCTTTAATATGGAGACTTGCAACGGTGACCGCTTAGCATCTGCCCAATATTCAAAACACATTCACTAATGCTCCTGTGAGATAGCAATGATCTCAGAAGATATCGTTTACGAGTAGGAAACTAGGGACATTTAATGAGGTGCCAAAGAAAATTCAGGATGAATAAAACTTCCACATACATGTGCAGTAACACAAGCACAATGCAAAGGAAAAGCTGCGTAAAGGGTGAATTTTCCTTCTTGCCTGTTCTGGGTTATATTACGTCTTTGTGTTCATACCTGCCCCCACACAAGCGCTGTGCAAAGCAGAAATGATCGCAAGTGTGTGAAGAACACAGATCCGTGAGACTCACCAAACCCCAGTGTGTTTGGGGGACTGCTCTATGCCACATCCCGTACCCTAGCCCTCCTCTTCCTCGGCACTGCCAGTTCTGTACCGAGTCCCACAAAGCGCTCCAGGGCTCGTGCCGGCCACTGCTGGGGATGCTCAGAGACCCATCTTCGGCAGGGGCTCCTGGGCAGTGGAGTATCGAAGGCAACCTGCCCTGGTCCCCAGCAAGGGACCCAGAGGAGGCGTCAGGACCCACCGTAGGGCCCATCACAGACTTTGGAAGACCCTGTACCCTCCGGCTTCCAGCTAGGAGCTCTGCAAGCTTGGGGAGGACCAAGCGAAGATAATGCCGCTCCTCATTTCTTCAAGACTTTTGTAAGCACTGCGGGGTGAGTCACCCTGCTTGGCACAGGTGTCTCACCCATCAGCATGTTGTCCTGTGATGTCCCTCGGAACACTTGGAAGCTGAGACAGAATTTTACTCATTACAGAAGAATTATGGCACCTGCTTGAGTGGATCTTACACCTAAAATAAAAACTGAAATGTGTTCAGATGGTTGGAGAAGCTGACCCACAAAAGGGGAAGGTAAAGATGGAGCATTCAGTGCATCTCCTTCTGCAGCAACCTGACTCCTGCCCATTGCAGGTCACTGGTTTGAGCTTTAAGGAAACTACTTCGTGGTATGGCCAAATAACCTTCACGCAGATAGTTTAGAAAATATTGTCATTGATTTTTGCAGCACCCCTTAAAAAGCACAGCCTGCAAATTACCTTCAGCCAGAGAAAGCCAGAGGCAATTGGACAAGGAAAGTGTTAGAGAGGGGCAAGCTTTCTGTGTGAGATTCCCAAGAGAGGGGAGGTGAACGTGAAGAAGCAGCAGCCTCCCCCCCAGCTGCAGAGGCCGAGAGCGCAGGTGGCTCACCAAAGCAGGGAGAAGACGTACCACATTCTCATGTACTGAGGATGATGGTCTCAAATGGTAAGGAAGGGAGGATGGGGCAGACGTTGCCATGCCTCCCACCGCACCCTCGTGTCCTCCCAAGCCCACCTTTGGGTGGGAGTGGGCCCCGACCCGGCAAAGCAGGAACGTGCGACCTGCCTGTCCTCCCCGGCTCTCTCAGGGGCACCGAAGGGAAGCAACAACCCTCCCCAGAAGACTGCCGGGGTCCGAGGGGCACAGCGCGCCGAAGGGCTGGCCAGCAGCTTGCCAAACAGCCGTGCCTCTGGGACCACCCTCTGGGGCACCAGGGCTCTCAGCAGAGCCCCACGACCATGGGCACTGCTTCAGCCCCATAAGAGCAGGGGACAAGGGTCAGTCATGCGCAGCTGCTGCCAGCCGCGCAGTGCTGACCGCTTGGGAAGCCGGCAGACACCGATGCCTGTTTATGGCTTGTGCAGAGCGACACTGCTGCAGGGCCCAGCATGGCTGCGTGGCTGTGTGCCCTGGGAGCACCAGCTCCCCGCCTGAGCCACCTGGTGCAGGGGCATGAGAGGGGATGGGGGCCCCCTGCACCTCCCCGAGGGCTCCCCTGGGGCTGGGGCACTTCTGCTTCCTCTGTGGGGGACAAGCAGGTCGGGGCTGCCCGCTGCCGAGCGCAGCCGGGTCGGAATGGGGTTGCACACCAGAAGGCTGGCGAGGGCAAGTTGCCAGATGCTGCCCAGGCCGGATCCTGCTCGGCCCACCAGGCACGGTGGACCTCGGGGAAGGTGCCTGAGCCTCAGCATTCCCCCCGTGTGCCTGTGTGAAGCAAGGGTCCATTCCGCATCCCTCCTGGCCACCCCAGTAAAGGCAGAGGAGGGAAGGGGAGCTGACGACGGCACGAGGTGGAGAGCTCCTGGGCTGCTCAGGTGTGATGGAGGGCAGGTATCCCTGCGCAGCCTCACCGCAGTCATGCTGTTTTCCTGAGCATGAGTGTTTCCTCCTGCTGCACAGCCAGAGATCGAAAAAGAACCAGGCTTTCGAGCTCTTCGCCTTAGTGCCTTCCCCCCTCCAGAGGATAATAAGCTGCTTTTAATATTTGACATGTTTATTAACAGATGCAGTTGTGACAGCTGATGACTTCATATGCCACTTACCACTGAAATGTTAGTAATAACTTGGAATTAACTGTCATAAATAAAAAAGACTACAAAGACAACTAGATGGTGTGTCACTGCAGTAATTTACTGAGACCCCGTTGGCTCTGGATGCAACGCTGGAAGGTCCTTTGTGGAGCTCCAGTCCGGGTTTTGCAACAGTCACAATATTTTGGCTGGATATTGTCTTAGGAGGTGGTACTAGTGGGGTGGAATTCCCTCATGCAGGAGTTTGCACTAGATGCCTTTACAAAGCTGGATACTCTGGTAATAATAATAATAAAAAGCCCCTACCCGGTGGATGGGGATGGAGTCTACGGCATTGAGACCAGGATTTATTAATGTGCAAATTGCTCTGATATGATCACATACTTTCTGCTTTGCATACGCAGGGAGCAGCGTGGGCTGATGGAGTATGAACTAGCCTGGGCGATCTTTACGAGCTGAAATCCTGCACATCACAGAAGGGTTTGTTTCTCTGCGCAAAACCTGGGAAGCTGTTAGAAACCTGCTTTAAAAAACAAGTGAACAAAATACCCAGACCCAAACGCACCAGACTTCTCCATGAACTCGCCATGAATATATTTTTCATTTTTTTTGACAGAAACGTGCATTTAACTTTCTCTGGAGGAACCGAGGATTTTTGTAGTTGGTCTTGTAGTATTTTAAAACTGAGAAACCAGTAGAGTCTTTTCAGCAGTGATGAGGGAGTGACAAGTCAGAGGTAAGGGTTTCAGAATGCATGTTTGTTTAGATGAAGCTTTTGCAATGTGGGCTGCTAATGAGGAACGCAAGCCTTGTCAGCATCCGACTTGCGGGTTTGCCTTGTGCAATGTGGATAATGAGTTCAGACAATGAAAGCTGTGAGAAATCACAGCACGATCTGTTAGGATCCCCGTCTCCCCCACCCCCAAGGTGCGTGGGGCTTTGCAGGGAAGCTGGGCTGCTGCGTGCTGTCCCCTGCCACTGTTTTACCTTCCCAGACCTGGGAAGGGGACACGGAGAGCTAGTCGCAATATTGATCAGTTCGCTGGAGCTCGTTGCTGATACTGGACCAGCCCCAGGGTCCCGCCAGCCGCAGCGCAGACGCTGAATGCTGCGCAGCGGGCTGCAGTGCCCTGCCTGCTTTCCCACTGACTTCCAGAGACGGGAGAGTGCCCGAGCTGAGCAATGAGGGGACGAGGCAGTTAAGCAGTTGCTGTCTCAATATTGTCGTGGCTGTGCCTAACGGCCTCCTGCAGAGGACAGCACCCATGGGGGCACAGCAGGCACCCAGAGAGTGCGGGGTAAGTACGTACTCCCTGAGTTTTCGGATGGGGGATCAGTGGGGAAATGGTTAACAGCGATCATGGTAATAATTAGACATCCGTGTTAACACCCCATGCTGATGTGCAGGGGAAGTGCTGCTGGATCTTGGCGCTGGGCTGCCGAGCCTGTAGGTTAGCGAGGGCTTGGGGCTCGCTGCAGCACGCTCCCGCAGGGATGCAGCTCCCCAACAAGGGCTCGGGTCAAGGTGATGTTTCAGCCTCTGTCCTCCTGGTCCTCTGTGCCAACTGAGCTGGGGTGCTGCGAGACGTGGGTGTGGGCAACTGCGGAATAGTCGCCCCTGGACAGCTGGGGTTTCTTGTAGGCTCAGGCGTGTGCATTCCCTTGAACAGCCCTGGAGTGAGGGGGTGGTCAGGTGATGCAGTCTGGGTTTGAAAGGGTGTCTTACAGTAAAAGGCCTTAAATTAGGGAATACCAGCAGAAGCAAATGTTGCATGGCATGGCAGGCATGAAGCCTTCGCTCTCCTGCACAGCGGTCGGAGTACAGTACTAGTGCAAAAACCCCTGTTGCCTGAAGGTCCGTGAACTTGGGGCAGTGCTTACAGTGCTGTTTGTGGTGGCCAGGTTTATGCTGAGATCCCATGGGGACCCAGCACTTGCAGTGAAACATACGCCTAGAGTGTTCTCCAGTTGGAATGATTTTGTCCAAAGTCCATCCATGACCCTGGAGCAGGTGAGATCCCGACTGCCCGATCACCTCATCCCCACTGCGGGGCCAGGGTTGCAGAGGCTGGGTGGGAGGACGGTGGCCCTGGGAATGCCAGTGCTGCGACATGCCTGGAGATCACCCTGGAAAAAAGGCTCGTTTCAGCTGGATCAGCTCTCCGGCCCTGGCACCGCTGCTGCGAGAGCAGCAGCACCACCCTGAGGGACACAGCAGGGAGCAAGCCAGGGCCGCAGGGGCACCCACTCCAGGGCCGCAGGGGCACAGATATGACCCCCCGCGCGCAGCCAAAATAAGCCGGCCATGCCAGCGTGCGCAGACAGAGGCAGGTCAGAGCAAAAACCCCACGTTTCCATCACCCGAGCTAGGCTTGAGCTGGCAGAGCACCTCTCTGCCTGTACTGCAGGGCCATAAGCTGGCAGTGAACACCAGAGCTGGGGGCCGGGTCAGCCTCCCCTGGCCTGTGGGGATGGCCCCGGAGTGGGACAGCAGGGACCACGCAGCTGAGAGGCAGGGACCAGCTGGCAGAGACACCTTCCCTGTGGCTGCACAAGGGCAACCCGTCATCGCCCCGAGGACAGAAGTGCCTGTCTTTGCCCGAGACCCTGGCAAACACACAGCCAGCCTTCCAGCCGTACCCACCAACAACCTGCCTCTGAGGATGGTCCTCTGGGACTGCAGCTTCCCCACACGCTCGTGTGCAGCCAGGTGGCGTGGGCTGGCTGCAGGATGTCCCTCATCACAAACCACCGCGAGCGATGCCAGGGTCTGCAGAGCTCAGGGCTGGGTCCCCCTGTCCTGGTGGTGCAGGTTGCTGTCACCCCTCAAAAAGGCAGAACTCATGTGCTTGCGCCAGGCTTGCAGCAATGGCTGGTCTGGAGAAAACTCAGGCTGCCCTGCTCACTCCCTCCCTCCCACCAACCAAAGCCCTGTCCTGCCCGATACCCAAAGCTGGTTATTTTTCCCAGTTGTGTTTTCTTCTGCTGCTGAAATCGGTGCTGCTCCTGGCTCTGCAGGGCTCAGGTTTCCCAGGCAGTGATGTTTTGGTGGGAGAGCCAGTGCACCGGGAATCCCTGTGGGAAGGTCACACTTGGCAGATGCTTCCTTTGCACATGGCCAAGCAGAAGGCCCCAGGTGCTGTTTAGGGTCTTTGCCCCAGGCTTCACCTCTGCTTTTGCCTGGGGAAGCTGGTTAGCACAGTGGCTTGTGACTCACTGGGCTCCTGTAAGGCCTGGCTTTAAAAACCCTGCATTTCGAGTCAGTTGTGGAATGGTGCTGTAAGCCCTTGTTTGGACACACTTACACTGAAATAAGAGGGGAATTGGGTTTGAGCTGAACGTGTGCACGCTTGTGTAGGATGAGAGCCTTAGCAGCCCTGTCTGTGCTTCCTGTTTTGCATTTGACTCCCCTGCTCCCCACACATTCAGGGTCTCCAGGAGTGGGGGCTGTACGCTAATACCGTGTGTATCCACTCTGCACCTCCCAGGGAATGTGCTGAGCTCGTCGCTGCATGGCAATAGGGCCTTTAGGGTTTTTGAGGAGCCCTTTTGATGGAAGAGCGAGTTTTTCAGTTCCCTGGTCTGCGTTGCTCTGAAATGCACTGTTTTGCAATGCCTGGTCTGAAATTTGCTTTGGTTGCTGCTGTCCTAGTGCCTTTTGTCCCTGGTTGGCATTTGGTGAGTGAATTATTGAATTGTAGGAAGCTTAAACCTACCTGACATTGTACCTAATAGAAATAGGCTTGCTTTTTCAGTGACTGCAGCTAAATCCCCAGTCAGCTTCCCGGTGTGCGGTACTGGAGCTACGCCTGCCAGGATTACTCCGGTGCGTTTTCAGATGCTGCTCTGTTTTTGTGGACAAGCAGCACACACCGAGCCTGCAGCCTGCTTCAGGGCTTCGCTGCTGCCTTCTCCTCCAGACCAGTACACCGCCTCTCTGCGCTAGCAAGAGGGTAATGGAAATCCCCCAGTAAAAAATTTCCTGATGTTTTACAATGCTGAAGCACAAGCACTCCCGGAGAGAGGCCTGTGGCACTATTAATCGCAGCATTACTTGGAGCAGCTACTGTGCCGGGCGCTGCACAAGGCGGGCGAGGAGCTGGTGCTGAGCGGAGCGGGGGGCTGGAGCTGGCAGGAGGGCTGGGGTGCTGCTGCGGCAGAGCTCCGGAGTGACTCCCTGCCACCAGGCTGGGGCAGAGGGGCGGACGCGGGCAGGAGCCTCTCCTCAGCGTATTCCCCATTAGCGGGTCACAGCACGGCTCCGCAGATCCGGGGAATGCAGTGCAGAAGCTGGTGGAAGGAGTCAGACCTCAACAATGCTGTGGAGAACTCTGCTGCCAGATTGTTTTTTATTATTTTATTTTTCAGTGAAGTTTATGGGTTAGGGATTTTGCAGAACTTGGCACTCGGATATAATATCAAATGAAGACCTTCTGGTTCGGAAATTTGACTTAATGCAGCCTTCTTTTATTGCTTCAAGGATTAAGCAGAACAAAGTGGCTCTGCATGTGCATGTGCAGAGATGTTTGCCGGCTGGAGGCGTGTGAGACACCCTGTGGCAGTCGCGATGACCGAGCCGTGCGTGTATGGGACCTTCTCTCGTGGAGGGTTTCACAGTGCCACTCATGTAGCGTTAGCAGTCTCTGCCTTGCCGACAGGGAAATACCCTTCGGAAAGACAGCAAGATTTTCCCAAAGAGACTGAGGGCCCTCAAACCGCTACCTGCGGCACCATGCTGCCTTCCTCCTGCTGCGGGGCCGGCAGAGCAGACGGGGAGCTCCAGCCATGGGGGGTCACCTAGCGCAGGCAGAGCAGAAACATTGGGTTTGGGGAGCACCAGCACTGCGGGCACATCTCCGTGTGCCTGTAAATGGTGCCACAGGGCAGAACGAGCTGCCTGGGGCGCCCAGGCAGACGGGCTGTTTGGTATTACTGGTCCTGCATCACCCCAGCTTGCAGCGCCTGTGCAGCCCTCATCCACTGCCTCCCCCTCCTGCCCAGAGGGGTTTTGTGCTGAGGCAGCCGTGCAGCCGGCACAGGGCAGGCAGCTGGCCCTGAACCGCTCTTCGGGGCCCACCTCTTTGCCCCTCTCCCTTGCTGCTGCCCATCGAGGCCAGCTCTGGTGATAGTCTCTGACTGCACGTGGATGAGGCTCCCGCTCCGCGCTGGCTGGCACTTGCCTCCCCGGGGCTGGTTCCTGACACCCGCATCTCCTGGCAGGCGCCGGAGGAGTGAGGGAAGAACTGTGTGTGCTTCAGAGCTCGCTGGCTCTGCTCCCTCGCCAGGCTGGGGAGCCGCACAGCCACACCTGGGGCTGCGAGCTTTAGATGTCTTGGGGAAGCTTTGCCTGCCGGAGACTTTTGCCAAGGTAGGGCAAGGCATGCAGTGAGATAAATGCGTGTGTGGGCTTCTGCTTGTTTGAAAGATGCCTCCTCTCCTGGTGGCTATGTCCCACCTGTTGAGGTTCAGCCATGTTGCAAGAGCGGCTCGGCCACTCTCCGGGGCAGGGCTGGACTGGGGAGGGTGCGGGGGGCTCATGGTGGCAGCAGTACCTCCTGATGCAGGGTGCAGGGTGCCGCGCCAGCATAGCCCCATCTTGCTGCTACTTGATGCTGGCCTGGGGCCTTTGGTGGGTGCTGGGGAGCTTCTCTACCCTCGGATGGGATGGCTGGTCCCAGTGCCGGTCTGCAGGAGCATGTCTCCCCCCACCCCTGAGTAGTCTCCTTTATCTCCCCTCCGGTACCTGCTGGGATTTGTCCCCCTGCAGCCCTCCTCTGGCCGGCTCAGACACCAGGCAGCAGCTCATCGAGCCGGGAGTGAGGACCACTGCATGCCCCACAGCCCCCATCCTTGCGCATGGCCCTGCTCTCCTTAGCAGCCTGCTCTCATTTCCTCCTCCTCTTCTTCCTCCCGTTCCCCTCCCAGCGCCTCTGATATCCCAGTGCCATTACCGTTATTTGACAGGCTTGTTGAAAGTTTACACAAAGGCAGGTTGGGGAATCTGCCGGCAGCGTGGAGCTGGCTGCTGCCATAAACAACCTCCCCGGAGCTGGACTCTGCCTGTCCTGGGGCTGGGGAGGGCTCGGGGTGATTTGTCCTGGGTGCTGTCCCCCATGCCCCAACTGCCGGGTGCGGGGCTGGGAGGCTGCTGGGACCAAACAAACCGGGGTGAAACCCTGCAAAACGGTGACTCTTTCTGCAGGCAAAGACATTTCTGAAACCTGTTCTCCTTGCGTATTCGCACCCCCTAAAGAGACTACCAAGGTGAAATTCAAATTTTCTATCCAGCTCCAGGACCTGGAGACCCAAATTCCCCTGCACTCGTAGCTGATGTCCAGCCAGCTGTTGGCAGCCAAGCTGGCGGTTCCCAGGGGTTCATTACTGCTGCTGCTGTGATCGGACTTTGTCCTGCCTCCAGCCCTCACACAAGCATCTGGTCCTTCTCTCTCAGACTCAGTAAACCTTTGGAGAGCCCGTTTACATTACGGATAGCCTGATACATTCAGCAAGAGGCAATATATCAGCAATTTAGTTATTGTGGATTAGGTCTTGAATATCCCGGGGATATAAAGTTGGTCTTTCTCACCTTGCATGTAGGAGGACTAATGGCAAATTATCTGGATGGTTTACATTTTCTGGTTTGCATTGGAGCTCCCAAGGACCAATTTATCCTGATTGAATTGCAAACAAGGCTTACTGTCATCTCAGAAGCAGGGGCCAGGTCTCTGCATAAATGAATTCAGAGCAATTCAGGTTACCCCAAATTCTTCCTGTCGATGGGATAATGGCATAAATCCTGCTAATGTTTAGACTGGAAATTGTTTGCAGCAACCTGAGCTTGACTGATGGCTGCAATAGCAGAAAGAATCATAATTTGTGTCCTGCGGTACAGGTGGGAAGAGCTGGAAGCCCGGCCCCTCTGCGGCAGCGTCTGCTGGTGGGCACACCGCAGACGCTGTGTGCTTGCAGGGTGCTTTTGAAACATGAGGATCGTAGTAGTGACCCGCCTTGGCACTGCCTTTTCAGCATCCAGGGTGCCAGTAGCTTTTCTGTGCTGAGTGGGCAGCTGTGGCCCAGGCTCTCTTTGGGCTAGAAAGCGAGGAAACAAGGAGGAAAAAGTGCGTGCTCGTCTGGTTTGTGTTGTGGCCTCAAGGTTTCCCATGGCACTTCCCTGCCCTTGCACTGAACAAGCCCTGAGAGATGGGGTATGTAGCGGCGGCATAAGCTTCACGCTGGCTCTTGGCACGCTGGGGCTGTATTTGCTCCCTAAGAATATCCCTGCTGCTGTCCCCGCACCGATGGGACTTTGCCTAAACTGCAAGTGTTGTGTAAACACTGCAGGACGCGGAGTGGGTTCAGCATGTACTTCCTGCGAACGCGCTTCACCTGCAAAGCCGCCGTAATTAAGAACAAGGGGCAGCCAGGCCGGGGTGGTGGCACCGTGCTCCTTCCAGTGCAGCTGGCACTCAGCACTAATTTGGGGAGAGTTTGGGCTGTGCTGTACCGATGCTGTACCGCTCACTCCAGCATCCCCGGGGTCCTCTGGCTGTGCCGTGCAGTACATTGCCGTACCGTGCCAGGCCATCTGTGTGGAGGGTCCCTCCTCGCCCGGCTGTCTGTGCTGCCTCACGCCCACGCAGGGGAGCCCCATGCGGTGCCCAGGTCTCTGCACGTGAGTGCGGTGTGGAGGGAGGCTGGGGTGGGATCCCCTCCCTGCACAGCTCTCCGCTCTGGTAAACACTCCCAACAGCCCAGCTTAAGCACTTGACAGTGTTTATAAAGCAGCTTGCAGCAAACAGACTTGGAAGTGCAGAACAAGTTGGTGTTTACACAAGCAACTAATTATTTATTTGAAAATCCTGTGGATGAGCTGTGGGCTGTAACGACAAGCACATGGGGAGCGCTGTGCTCCTGCCCCAGCAGCGCTCGGCAGAGTCGCAGCAGGGACACGGTGAAAAGTTCAAGGCTATCGGGGCGGGAGGACGATGGCAGCGCTCTGCAGCACCCGATGGCCTGCAGGCCTCGCCGGCACACGTGAGCCACAGCTGCCGTGAGCTGCCCGCTCCAGGGCACATCTTGGCATCGAGGCACGTGCTGCTACAAGGTGCAGCAGTACCTGGGTCACATCTCCCTGCAGCGGCTAACTCAAGATGCTGCCAGCCCACTACCACTGCTGCGGGCAGCCCTCTCCGTTCAGGTATTTTGCTGCCGCAGCCATAACCACCCTACAGGTGGGCCGGAGCAGGGGAGCTGCTCCGGCCAGTGGCCCCTCAGCAGGTTCCCCACCCCACGGTGGGCATGGGAGGGGGCCGGCAGCCCAGGACCCATGTCCATCCCGCAGGCAGCACACGGGCTGCAGCCGGGCTTTGTTCCAGCACCATCATCAGTGGCCATTTGGGGCATCAGCGATTGCGCAGTTATTCTAAAGGGATTAAAACCATTTTCTGTTTCATTTGACTTCACAGAGTGAATGTTGTCGCCTTTATTCCCGCACAATGGCAGCCGTTGGCAGGGCTTTGCTCTGCCAGCTGCAGAGAGAAGAGCGTAGCCCCGCCTGGCAGTGCCAGAGCTCTCGGTGCAGCCCCGGAGGTCACCCTTCCTGCACGCCAGCCACAGGGCACACGGAAAACCACCTCCTGGGTCATTTCCCAGCGGAGCAGCAGCCCTGCCTGCGCTGCCTCTCCCCTGGAGTCAGGCAACACAGCCAGCAGGAGCAAGGCCTCGGATGCACCAGGGCAAGGACGGGGCATGCAGCGGCTCCCGGGCTGGCTGCACCCAGAGCCCTGCGCCCTGGGCTGCCACCTGGCAACGTCCTACTGCACTGGGCTTCCCTTTGCTCTCCAAGAAATGAATGCAGAGCAGTTGGTTTGTTGCCCAGCCTGTCCTCCCGGCATTGCCGTCTCATCGCCCTGTCCTGCCACACACATTGGGCAACTCACCGCCACCGCTTGGCGAGGGTAGCGTGGCACTTACGGCTGCGCTCGCTGCCACACGCTGGGCTTCCTACACCGGCAGGGCTGTGCAAGAGCCAGCGAGCCCATGGCAGAGCAGCTCCTGTGCTTGGCCCCGCTTGGCACTGCCTCTGCCTGCACAGGCAGCGCTGACCCTTCCCTGCCACTCTGGGGGAATGGGAGCTGGGAGGTTTGGAAATTCCCTCCGAGGAGAAACGCGGCATTTTGGGCAGCTCGTGGGATGATCCCGCCCCGTCCCCAGACAGCCCCGTCTCTGGCTTGGGACTGCAGGCTCGCTTTTTTCTTGGCTCGACTACCAGCCCCAGAGGTGCCCACTTGATGGGAAACATCTTGTGCACTTGGCAGTCCGCAGAGGCCATCTGCTACTCGAGGAGGGGTGGCCGAGGGGGACTGGCACTCTTTTAAACAAGTTACAGCTATAACCGTATGCAGCATCGGCAGATGGCAAAGCTGCGTTAGGCGTTTCTACGTGTGCTAACTGTTATTAAGCAATGCAGTGACTTGTGGATAAGGTTGGAGGGCGATTTGCCCCACACCACTCCGGGTGCCGCCATCTGCCTGCATCCCCTGCGCTCCGCTCCCCCAGTTTGCCCCACGGCTTCCGCACTCACCCACCGCAGTGCCGAGCCCAGCCGTTACGGGAGAGATGTTGACTGTCGAGTTAATCTGTTCTCCTCTTCCTTTGCAGTTCCTGCGAGTGCATTTGGAAACTGCAAGCAGCTAACGCTCGCTGCCAGAGCCCCCAGATGGGACTAGAGCCAAGCTCCTGCGCTCCTTACAGGGATGAAGGTAGAGCCATGTTACCTGCTACCTAAGCTCGCTGTTGCTGATGTAGTTTATGGATATGGTCCCGTACCAGGCTTCGTGCACAGACTCTCAGCTCTGATCCTGCCCGAGACGTTTTAGCGGCCGCAGAGAGATCCCCAGCTGTGGAGCGGGCTCCTCCGACCACCCTGCGACAGAGGGGCTGCAGCGCTGGAGAGTTACTATGCAGCTTGGACTGTTTGTGGTGGTGGTTTTTCTAAGCTCGATGGATCTAACAGGCAGCAGCAAAGTGGTGAAGGGCAAGAGGCAAAGACGAAGTATGTATGAGACACTTTTCTTCTATACTTCTTCTCATGATGCTGTACGGTTTGTGCAGATGGTGAATGTGTTTACCAACACAGAGAGCCGGGCAGAGCCTGGGCGGCCCCGCGAGCCTCCCCAGCTCCCACTCCCACGCAGAGATGTGCACTACCCTGTCCCGCTGGACCTGCCACAGCCCTGAGCCGCAGGCAATTGCCCCTGCGCCCCGGCAGCTGCCCGCACTAACCCCGCAGGCAGCGCCAGGCAGCGCCGGGGAGGAGCTGCCCTGCAACCTGCGGCTCAGGGCAGGGACCGGCCAGCGCTGCTCCCCGGGGCTGCGGCCCTTGGGTAAGCTGGTGCCCACGGCAGCGCTCACGGCCGGAGGAGTACGCTCTGCAGAGCAGGATGGGGGTGGCCTCCCCGCTTCCCGCAGCGCCTCGACTGCCCTGGCCCCTGCCCCCCTTCGCCCCCGCGGGCACTGATCCAGCAGGCAGCAGTGTGCATCCCGCCCTGCGCCCAGCCTCGGGGTCCCCCACCATCATCAGCCGCCTTGCCGGGAGAGAGGAGCAGTAGAAGGAAGGGAAGGGAGTGTGTGAGCACAAGCCGTGCATCACTCCCCATCCGCCTCCCCAGTGCTGCTCTGCTGGCAGGCTCCCACTCCGCACCGTCCTTTCCCCCACGGCTACCCCATCCTGCCCGGAGCCCCCCAGCAGGCTCTGCCCCGGGCAGCAGCCATGCACAGGTGCCCGCTCAGCTGCTGCAGGAGTGTTGGACCATGGGGCGGCCAGGCCGCAGTGCGACCCAAGGTGCACGGGGGTTTAATTATCCCTCCAGCCTGGATGGTCCTTGGCCGGTCCCCGCTTTGGGCTCACGCAGGGCAACCAGGCTGAATTGGCACAAGAGCAGCCACATGGGTTTGCCCTCATTGACGTAAACAAGTTTTGGAACTGTTTTACATTAAAACGGTTTTAAATTAAATTACATAAAAATTATTTTATATTAAAACTGGGACTGCTGAGCCCTGTGAGAACAAGGAAAACTTGATGTCGTAGCTAATGCTATAAACTGCAGTTTCCAGCGAGGGCCCAGTTTATACCCTTGCCATAGAGGCAGACCTTGGCCCTGCGGCCCAGCGCTGCAGGAGGGATGGGGCCGGATCCCCTGGGGGTCCCTGTGTACGGGGGGCCAGGGCCCAAAATGCCGAGGGGAGGTGCCAGTCCAGACCCAGCAAACCCTCCTGGCAGCTGGGCACTGAGGGTCCACGGGGCTGGGGACCCCTCTGCTTTCTGTTTTGTTTCCCGAGGCTGCGGCAGCCTCCACGCCAGTGGACCCAGTGATGGGGCTGGGGCAGGCAGCAGGGGAGCTGCCAGGGTCTCGGGTCACTGCGGGGGGAGAGGAAAGTTTTCTTACCTCTTGGTCTGGCATGTGAATACTGTGGTGCTCCACGCTTGCTTTTGAAGTGTAGTAAACACAGTATTTAAAAGAATAGATTTTTTCAAATACACAGCTTTTCTATAAACAAGGACACTGCTTGCATAATAAACTAATAAAAATAACCTGCATTCTAGCCTGCAAAGAATGCTATTGGTTTCAAAACAAGCAGCATTTTATATGATAATTAAAAGCAGAAAACTCTCAAGACATGGGATTGAGTATTTTTCTTGGACTGAACTTGGGAGCTGAGAACACATCTCTATTTTGGGGGCAGTGAAATCTCCTGCACTGCCAGATACCGTTAACATAAGCGGGGTCAGAGCGAGATTTAGCTTGGGACACAGCCTGGCTCGAAGTGCAGCACAGAATTGCTCAGACAGTTTCACTCCAGCACCGCGTGGCTCTGGGTCCTGCTCGTCCCACAGCGTGCCCGTAGCTCGGCGAGGCGGCACCGCCAGCTCCAAGAGGGGACACGGCGAGGAGGTGCTGGCCCACCCAGGCACATGTCCCTCGTGGGTGTCTGCCCAGCACGGGCAGCAGGGCTGATGGACAGGGCTGGGAGGTAGGGGCCTGGTGGGGAGACAGCACTGGGACTCTCCGTAGAGTTGGTGGTTGCTTCTGGGTCCTGCTCCTCACTGCTGCCGCTGTCGCGACCCTCGCGCCTGTGCTCTGTGCGGCACTGGTGCCTGTGGGCATCGGGCACGGGGCCATGACGCCCGGCCGGAGCAGTGCCAGGAGCTGCAGCGAGCAGCTGGGGTCAGTGCAGTAGGACCCCAGCCCTCACGCTGTCCCCAGTCCCTGCCCTTCCTGCCAGTGGTGCCGGTGTTTTGGGGCCGAAGCCGGTGCGTGCAGAGCCCGGCCACACGGGCAGACGCTAACTGCTGCCTCTCTCTTGCTCTTCCAGTTAGCACCGAGCTGAGTCAGGGCTGTGCCAGAGGCTGCGACCTGTGCTCCGAGTTCAATGGGTGCCTGAGATGTTCCCCCAAACTCTTCATCCTTCTGGAGAGGAATGATATCCGGCAAATTGGGATTTGCCTACCATCTTGTCCACTGGGATACTTCGGCCTTCGCAATACAGACATGAACAAGTGCATCAGTGAGTCTGGGGGTGGGAGGGAACGGGGTGAAACGCGGGAGGGTGGCGGTGCTTTGCAGGGGATTGTGCCGCCTCCAGTCAGGTACCTGAGAGGAGATGCTGTGGCTGTATGGAAGGGGAGAAGGCAGTGCTGAGCAGGGCAATAACCCAGGGAATAACCCCATAATTTATGCTGATGATGGCTAATGCACCTTGAGTGCCCAGGCTCTTCCCCGCCGCAGCACTGTGCAGCTGGTGCAGCGTGCAGCCAGGCTGAGATGCTCCTTCCTTTTGAACAGCCGCTAGATACTGCCCAAACAGTGCCCTCAGAAGGTGGGTAAGCATCCACTGCCCCCACATCAGCCCTTCCATGCAGGTTTTGACTTGAGTTTTGGCCTTCCTGGTCTTTGAGAGCCTCTGTGGTTCTCTCCATGCTGCAGGCAGGTGGTGGTAATGGACTAATGGTCCATGAGAGCAGAGGGCCACCGGCAAAGCCTTCAGGGCTGGGTTACCCTGTCGCAGCACGCTCAGCACCACCCACGTACAATGCTGTGGACGTGGCATCTTGCAGGACATTTGGGAAACTCTGCTACCTGGGCTGCCAGACTGGCACCCTCTTTCTTTGGGAGGAAGGAGGAGGGACATCCTTTCAGCTTTTAAGGTACTGCTCGCACAAGTACCTTTTCCTCTCTCCTCTGCCCATTCACCATAGCCAAGCAGCTCTCTGAACAAGATCCTTGGCCTGGGGCTGCCTCTTTCAGCCAGAGCACCAGAAAGAAGCTGGACATGGAAAAATGTGATCACTTCCCTGGCAGTTTCATCCAAATCACCCTCATGGCCAGATTTCTGTCTAACTCTCTTTCTTTGCAGCCCGTACTGTAGCTGCAGCTGGAGCAGTTGATACAGGACTTTATTCTTTGCACTGTCCCACTTTGGCTGACTGATGCTCAAGCCGAACACCAGCCCAAACCTTTTCCACTCTGCCTGATTTCTTGCTGGCAGTGGCTGCTGCTGGCTATGAGAGCTGCAGCACAGTGGCTCTGTCTTGTATCAGGGAACAGTGCAAAGAAAACTGCCTTCTATCTGAGTAGCGCAATCAGGCCTGGCAGGACGTTCAGAGACTTGCCGTGGCTGTTGGCAGACCCCTTGGAGCCAGGAGCGAACTCCATTTAGCAGTGAAGAGCTTCCCGAGTCTTTTGCTCGCATCAGACTACATGACAGCTCTGTGGTTTTTTTTCCCCAGAATGCAAAATTGAGAACTGTGAGTCCTGTTTCAGTCGAAACTTTTGCACAAAATGTAAGGAAGGTTTGTATTTGCACAAAGGGAGATGTTACGTCACATGCCCTGAAGGCTACTCTGCTGCCAACGGCACCATGGAGTGCAGCAGTCCTGGTAAGCGATGCTCGGGCACCTTTCACTAGGCTTTCTGTGCACCTGTCGGGTCCAGTCGCGTGTATTGCTACAGTTTGGTTTAGATGATAAAACGAACCCCTCAGAGACGATGGCTCATCGTGCCTTTGTCAAGTGGGTGACGGTGCAGGTCAGACCCAGCCCTTCAGAGGGCAGAGCCCTCTGGAAACCAGCCTAGGCGGGGAGCAGCACCCCAGCGTTGCTGCCGCGTGTTTGTAAAGTGTGACTCAGAGTTTGTGCGGTACGGCAAGGAAGGGGGTGCCTTGAAAACTTAGGAAGCAGCTGGGGAAACACACGTACCCTTCAAGCCTAAAGTGGGGGAGAGGCGCGATGGTGTGCAAGGGCTCCGGGAAATCCTGAGGCAGCAACGGAGAAACGAGAGTTACTGCTGGCCTCTCTTGTTATCTGGCAGCACAATGTGAAATGAGTGAGTGGGGGCCCTGGGGGCCCTGCTCCAAGAAGAGGAAGCTCTGTGGCTTCAAGAAGGGCAACGAAGACCGAACGCGGCGGATTCTGCAGGCTCCCTCTGGAGACGTGTCCCTGTGTCCTGCCACCACGGAGGTGCGGCGATGCACTGTGCAGAAGAACCAATGCCCCGAAGGTAAGCAGACGTGGAATACCTCGCCATCCCTCCCCAGCACCCTTTATTTGTCAGGCACAAGTATTCAGCCAATTGTCCAGTATCATAAATGCACTGCACATCTCACTCCCCCTCTGCGGTACAGGGAACACAACATGACGGCAGCTAGAAAGACCCCTGGGTGGAATCGGCACAGACCCCCGGGTGGGTGATGCTCAGCATGGCTTGCCGCATGTCCCATGGGCTTCCAGGTATTTTAGCTGCTTCCCTGGCCAGAGAGCAGCAAGGCAGCTGAGCAGCCGAAGAAGGTGCACGCCTGCGTGCTGCGGTGATGGGAGTCATCTTCTCCTCTACCAGAACGCTTAGGTCTGTGTTTTTCCCAGGAATTAGAGTGTCTTCAGGATGAATGGTGGTTTGGTCATCCTCTTATGGGATGGACAAGGATTGCAGCTGGGTTGAGTGTTTTGAGGGAAACCGGTTCTGAGCAGTGACTAACACCACAGGGATTAAACAGCCGGGCAGGGGGAGGCAGACACGGCCGATCTGTTCCTCTGATGCACACAGCAGCGTGCGTTAGCTAAGGGGCTTGGTATGCAGCCGCGGAGAAATGCAAGTGTTAACACTTCTGCTGGAGACCGACAATTACAAAGCTAAATCCAGATTTGATCCTTCTTTCCTGTTTATATTTAGGCAACAGCTCGCAATGCAAAGCACAGCCTGGCAGACAGGGCGGCTCTCGGGCACCTCTCTGCGTGGGGAGGGGCGCAGGCCCTTCGGGCCACCCCCGGCAGCCGTGGGCCGCGGGCCAGCTCGCTCTGCCGGAGAGCCTCACGGTGCCCCTTTGCTTTACTGCAGGGAAAAGGAAGAAAAAGGAAGAGCAAGGAAAGCAAGACAGTGCAAATGGGAACAGAAATCGTAAAGACACCAAAGATGCTAAGTCTGGCACCAAGAAGAGGAAGAGCAAACAGAGAGGGGCTGCGGTCCCCACGACGTCCGCTAGCCCTGCCCAGTAGCTGCCCCTTTACGTCACCTGATGGCAAGACTTCATTGCTGCTATGTATATGAAAGCTTTATTGAACCAGAGCACTGCTACACAACATGTACACATGTCCAGAAAGACAGACATATGCTCCCAGACCGACCCACAGACCCGACAGAAACCACACACACAATAAGGAGGCTGCACACACACACACACACCACCCAGGATCGCAGAAGGATGCTGCTGAGGAGTGGGAGTGCACACGGAGGGAAGCCCACCTCCCCAGGGCTCCACGGGGGACACTGCGGGGAGGAGAGGTGGAGTATGAGTCAGCGAAGGACCCAGGCGCGAGACTTCATGACCAAAGGCCTCAACTCGAGACCGAGCGCATGGCCCCAGCGCAGCATGGCCGCAGCCAGAGGGACGAGACTGGACCCGCATGGCCGCTCTCCCTGACCTGGGACCCGGACTCACACAAATGCAGTGGCCTCTTTCTCTTCCCCCCACCCTTTATTTTGTGTTTTAAGCTGTATGACTTTATCATTGCGAATACATGTTAAACGTTTGTGGTAAGAGGTCAGTGGTATCTGCCCTGAATCTGCTTCAAAGAGTTATTTCAAATTAAAAAACAAAAACCAAAATGACAACCAGCTTCCTGAGTGTGTGGTTCATGCCTTGGCCCCTATGGAGGCTGGTGTCCCACAGGACAGAGACTCACTTGTGGAAGGGAAACTCACCAAAGCTTTAAGAAAATCCCAGAAAATGTTGCCAGCTGCACTGCAGCCACAAATCAGCCGTCCTGCACTCGCAGGACCCCAGCTGTGCTCCGCAGAGCCCCTGAGGAATTTCCCACTGAAGGATCCAGTTAACATGCAGCAGATTGAGAAAATGAGAGGTTACAACAAACCGCAGGTTGCCGAAACATTGTGACTCCACTTGTACAGTCACAGCTGCGGGACTCCATCCCGGGCTAGGGACATGCTCGTCCGTCTGCCCAGACACCACCCAGGCGCGTAGCAGGAGGGAAGGCAGGCGGGAGGGGGAAGGCACAGTTCGGGCTCTGCAGAAGAGAAGCAAACTTTTAAGTTTGGTAGAAACTACTGGTCTGCATGCCACTGACTGGAATTCCCTGGATTCAGCCAAGAGCTCCTGCTCCGCAAGAGCCAACACCTGGGCAGAGGAACCAGGACGAGGACAGTGCGGGACGGAGACCTCGTGAGACCTGCGCGGGTGCACGTGAACACTGCCTTCTCTGCACGCGGAGCTTTACCCTCGGCGGTGTCACGAGGTGGCATACCGCTCAGTTTCCCTTGTATTTTAAAATGTGCTTCCTCAATATAAATATATGCATACATTTAATTCCTCTAGAGTTCAGCAAAAGACCTCTGGTCCTGAGGGAGGGAGCCAGGGGAGGTGCTGTGGCTCCCAGAGATGTGCCCGGGGTGGATCAGCGACATGCTCCTGAAGCTCCTAGCTTCCCTGGTAAGGTGATGGGCAGGGAAAAGCTCACCCCAAAGCTAAACCCGGCAAATACAGTCTCCGCTGCGCTTGCTTTCGCACCACCTTCTCCGCTCTGCGGTTTTGGAGGGCAGAGCGAGCCAGCGGCTGTGCGGGGACGCCTGCGGGAGAGCCCCCTGCTCGCTCCGACGGGTCGCCCGCCTGCGCCCAGCAGTCCTGGTCCTCTCCTGCGAAGAGCCGGTGGTTCGTGGTGCCCGCCGAGGACTCAGCCCTGGCAGAGGACACCTAAACTCTCCCTTCGCCCCATCCGCTTTGCGGCTGGTTTGGCTCAGTGCAGAACGTGGGAGCTGCACAGTTGTTTCAGCTCCGGAGCTGTACCAAGCTCTCCGTGACCGCTCTGCTGGCAGCAAAACCTTTCAGCCCATCATCCACTTTGCGTTTAAGTAAACAAGAAGCCGTTATATCTTTTAAAGGGGATTCCATTTCAGCACAATGATAAACGACCAGCATACCAAGCAGAGAGAGAAAGAGGTTCTTCAAAGTCATCCTTTGAGTTGTTTATGGATCATGTTCAGATGATTCCTGAAAGCCTCCCAGCTGAAAGATCAGATCTCACTTTATTTTCTAGCCTCAGCTAGCCTGTGAGAGAAGTATTTTGTTTGTGCCATGGTGTTGCATGTAAGCAGAACCGTTTTTCCCTTCCGCTTTTTAGCAGCAATAATCAGTAACTCTTTCATGAACCTCAGCTTGCTAATTCATAAACGACTCCTTCCTCCCTCCTGCTGCAATATCTCAATCCAGTTCTCAACAAGGATTAGAGAAAAGAGAGAGTGCATTAGTAAGGTTTTATACACGGAGGCTCTGTTAACTGACTGGATTCCCTACAGTAACTCATGACAATATTAGCACAACTATTTCAAAACTAAACTGCATATAATAAATCAACACAACCTATTTTATAGAACTCTCTAGAGTTTTTTAGAAAAAATTACAAACTTCTTCCTGTTGTAGCCTTTTCCCTTCTTTCTTCCTTTTTCAGAGCAAAATGGGAAGAAAAAGGGAGAAAGGCAAAGGAAACTTTAAAATGCATATTAAGAAAACCCAAGATTTTTCAGTATGGGTGATTTTAAAATTAAATTGTTTTAGAAAAACTAGGAGGAAAATATTAAAAAAAAAAATCCAATTTCTTTTCTTTTTTCAATCAGCTCGAGAATTGTGCTTATTCCCACTCCTAGAGAGCTGGTTCATTTATGAATTTAGAAATATTTTGCCTTTGACCAACGTGATTTGCACGCTGACCTCAACAGTCCAAGCCGGAGATTTCCTTAGATAGGTTGATTTCATCTCAACTCACATGCACATGAACGCTCTCTTTCAGCCCACCAAATAAAATCTGTTGTGGTGTTCTCTCCATGGCATCACTGTAAAATATGCTTCTTTAAACAAATAAATAAATGGGTTTGCTGAACAAGCTTTGTTTGCTTTATTCACCAAAACCAGAGTCAAATCCCAACTAATCAAAAATGTCTAGAAAGAGAGAGCCTCTCCTAAGTAACTTCTGTCTACCGTCCAGAAGCCAAATGTACCTATATGGGTCACGGCATGGAAATATTGCTGCTCTGACTTCTGCGCCTCTACATGTTCTGTACTTCGACCACCTAGTTGCTGAACTGGAGTAGTTGCTAGCTGTATAGACAGACAGACAGATGGCTCCTTTGTCAGAAACTCCGTTGCATGGAAAATGTCTTCATTTTTACTGTTGAACCCACTGGTGTTGATTCACTGGACAGAATTCTACTCAAAACCCGCAGGAGAGTTCCTAGGCAGTTTACTTAGCTTTTGGGCAATTCATCCCACGTAATGGGGGACAAAGGGCAAGGAATAATATATTAACAGATTACAATCACGAGTTTGGAACTGTTTAATTTCTATCTCATTTGCTGAGATTTAGGAGTTAAAGCAGACACATTCCACCAAACACAGGCTGGTTGTATTATGTTCTTACCCTCTCCGTGTAACATAAATCGGTATTTTTCACCAGCTACAGTCAAGTTAAACGTGTGCACACATAATCCTCAAACAATAATTTACTAGCTTTCCACCCTGCTGGAGATGGAGGCAATGTATATATTTTTAGTTCTTGTTTATGTTAAAATGATTTCTCAGTCAGAAGAAATCTTAGCTTTGATTAAAGGAAATAGAGTAGGATAGTGAAACAGGTTATCCCTAATACTATTATTTGTATTACATTGTCTGAGAACACTAAAAGGGGTATTTTTTATATATTTACAGATTTTATTAAGGCAATAGTCTTCACAGAGAGAGATGTTAGGCACACATTTTAAAAAAAACCTCTATTAAAATTACAGAAATACCAGCTGTATTTAACCAGTCACCATAAATAAATCACGCCCATGGCATTTATATACACGATAATATATTATACACAACCAAATGCCAAACCATAGTTTAGATGGAGGTGCTTGCCAGAATCTCCATGATTTTTTGAAGAGCAGCAGCATCTTAGCAGAAAAAACAGAGGCAACCAGGTAGACAATACATTGCGATTTGCAGCACTAGCTAAAACGCCCAGTTAGAACCTCATCTGCCATTCACCCCTGAAACGGCCTGCAAAAGGCCACGTCAAATCCTGCGACGCGCAAGGCTAACATGCACGATGCAGCAGATGCAGCTCTCCAGAAGTCACTTTTCATGGCTATTAAAATCAAATCACAGAAGTAAAACATTTACATGTAAATGCTTTAGCTTCCAGACTGCTAGTAAACACTTAATCCCTGCGAGAGAGATCTGCAGCACTGGCGTACGTTCAGAGAGTAAAGCTCTTGAAGGGCTCTGCAAGGCTGCGACAACCGCACAGGACCGAGCACGACGCTCGCTCCGAGGGCTTGACCCTGCTGGGCACAGCGCAGCCTGCACTCTCAAAGTCCTTTTTCGCCTCTCTGCCTTTTTTCGCTTGACTTCGATTTTCTCCTCCCTCCAGCTTTCCCCTGTTGCTTTTGGTCGCCATTTTGGGAACTCCAGATCCAAGGCAGCGATATCTGGGATCGCTTTTGTTTGTTCCGTTAAGGAGCCATCAAACCCGGAGCCTTTTGCCAAGGAGCCCTGCCTCCCACTCTTGTAAGCTATATCCCTGAAAACCTATTCCTGAGGAACTGAGTTGGGAAAACTACTGTGGTGATAAATCATCTACAGTATCTTCCGGTCGTGCTTGGGATGATTTTGAAGGCTAGCTACGAAAGCCACTTCTGTCCTTGTGCTCTGCACGGAGTCACTGCAACAAGGAGAGTAAGATGGCTGACGTTGCCTTTATGCCGTTAAATAAAACAAAGTAGCTCAATACCACACCGAAAAAGTGCTCCGAGTACAAGTCCAGTCTTGTTCTGAAGTCTTGGAAATCTATTTTTCCCTCATTTAATTGACAAAATCTGTAGATCATACAAGGAAGACAGTCCCTGCCAAAAATCAAACATCACTAGTTTTTAATAATACAATGGGAATAACCCCTTAGAACATATGTAATTATGGCAATGAGTCATTCTGATGGCATCACATAACCACATTCACTGGGATTTTGACAAGGAAGAGGCCACATAAAATTCGAAATGATTTCATTTCAGCAATGGTCAGGCTAGTTCTGTCAATGAAGCTGAGGCCTTTTGGCAGATCCGACAGGCCTGGCATCTATCACTAACCCCCCCGTCCTGTCTGGTATGCGGTATGGACAACATCCCGCTGTAGCCAATTTAAAAAAGAAGAAGAAAAGAAAAAAGTTAAAAATTGAAATGGGAGGATGCATCAATAGCAAATGAAAAGCTTGTGAGTCATAGAGCAACAAAAAATTAGTTTAGTAGAGTCAAATATCTGACTTGCATGTTATCAGATACACAAGTAAACAACCACAGCTACAGAGATACTGCAAGTTAAATACTAATACTTAAAAAATGTTAGCCACAGTAATGTAATTTTGGTCAGGAAAAACATGCGAGAGAGGAGAGCGCAGCTGAAAGGATGAATTTATTCCAGTTTGAATGCAATTCCCGTATGTTATCGGTACAATCTTTTCTCATGACAGAAAATACAGGCTTGTAGCCCACTCCGACTGGGACGACAGGGCTGACCATAAGCAAGGCTGGGGAGACTGGTGCGGAGACCTCCGTTTTAATGCTTTCAATGTGGGAATTCAACAATTCACTCTGAGGCATTACCAATAAAAGTTCTCCACGACATAACCTCATGTCTAAAGCTAGCTATTTCTATTCTTTCAGAGAAAGAGACAGCAATTTTCTGGATGCACTCCAAGATATCTTGCTAACAATAAAAAGAGTGTTTTCTTAAGGAAAAGGAAGAAAGAGTGGGGGAGAACAGAGCAAGTATTACTCAACTATTTAGTCTAAAAATTTGAAAATCAAAAGGATCTTCTGACAGATTGATATCAACTCTAATAGAAAACACACTTGTCCAGGGAAAACTCTTCTACATGAGCCTCGAGTCTGATAGCTTAAACAATTATCTACAATTTGGAATTAATTTTTTATGCCCACATCAATGTGTATTTTTTAAATGCCCAAGGCATAGATAATCTTACTAAGAGAAAAAACAGAAATCGTAGGCTTAGCCAAAACAGACTCAAATTAAAGACCGCCATCTTACAAAACATCTCTCAAGTCTTGACTCATTAGGACTTTGTTGTACAACAGGGACTGTGCACTACCTAAAAGCAAAATGCTGAAAATCATTAAAAGAACAGAATCTCAGAAGCTCTGTTATTGTTCTGGATTTAGAAGAGCATTAGCAGAACTAGAAGGAAATTGAACTAGCCGTGAGTACTCTGCCGCTAATGAGTATTTAGAAACGCCAGGCCAGACCTTCGTTTTGGGGAATGATTCCTCAATGTGCTGAGCAGTTTGGCCCCAGCCCAATCTCTGGTATAAATTAACACCATTTTGGTGGAGCTTTGTTAATTCCCCCTAGGTGAGGATCTTTCCAGTTTCTGTTAAAATCTGGCAGGAACATGAATGTAGGCTTAGTCTTTGGCCATATGATTTGCCTAGATTTGATTTAAGTTACTGCACTGTCCGTGCAATTCTTTACATGCATATAAAAAAGCCAGTGTTATTATTTCTAATTTTAAAAAGCCGTTGCCAGTAACCCAGAAACAACAACCCTGTGTGCCTATAAACAGCCCACCAGCACTGCCCCGCCACATGCAAGCGTGCCCTGCGCTGCCAGTGCTCCCACCAGCACCCCGTACCACCGGGCCGGTTTGCTGACCGCACGCATTCATCTCCAAATGGAAACAGGCGTTAACGCCAAGCTCCCAAACGATTCTTATTATGTCCCTGCGAACAAACAACGTCTCACAAACAATGAGGGCTCCCGTGCCAGCACCCTCCTCGTTACAGCCTCCCCTTCCCTCCAAACGGCCCGCGCCCCCCGGGCCCAGGGCGGGAGCCCCGGCCAGACAGCAGC
>VYZV01000025.1:263406-279389 GCA_013401275.1 Pandion haliaetus
TTCCCGCGGGGCCGGGCTGCCGCCGGGCACGGCAGCGAGCGGGACCCACCGGAGCCTTGCGGCGCAGGGAGCGCGTTTGTCGGTGCAGAGCAGCGGCGCGGCCTCCGGTGCCCGCGCGTTCGGCCTGCGTGGCAGGTGGAGCCGCGCTGAGGGCAGCTGCCCGCACTCTGATGCCAAAACGCCCATTTGTTGTCGCGGAGCCGCTCCTCCGTGTTTCCTCTAATACCGTGAGCTGGGAAACCTTATCCCGAGCTCCAGAGAGACCAGCGGTGTGTATCGGGGAATGCAGCTGGAAAACATGGGATGCAGAACAGCTGATGTGGTCTCCCTGGAATGTCGTGAACCCAAAACGTGCCCAGAATTCCTTCGTTTCCCACAACAGCGTAACTCAAAAGCTTACCTCAAAATGTCTGAAGGGCCTGGCTTCCACACGGCTCCTTCGTGGAGAGACACCCTTTCACTCTGCTTGAGAATCGCTGGCTGTGGAGCAGCTCCCACCTTGTAAACGTTTGTCTCTGCAATCTTGTAGGTGCCGCAGGGGGTTCTGAGAATCCTGGTTCAGACTAGCAGTTGTGTTTTGTTTTGCCAGATTTCACTTTGTTTTGAGAGCAGACTGGAGAATATATATTTTCAAAAATTAGTAAATTTAAGGCAGGTCTCAATGTGGAAATCATCTTATGATGAGTGCTGTGCACCAGCTGATGGGTAGAGCCAATTAAAAAGTTCCACATGAGCCCATGAGGGAAAAAAGCAAGGTTTACTAGGAAATTGTACTCTGGTGCTTTTTGCACCCCAATAAGCCGTTCCTGGTCTGACATAAGCAGCCTTCATCAAGAGTCTGATCAAGCTGGAGTGAGCCTTTGGAGTGTGCACTGGCCAACATCACTTCTGCTCCAGTGTTAAATTAATTAGCCTTTACAGGCAATACTGTCTCTGGTAACAATCCCAGGGGCACCGGTTCTAGATGAAGGGTCTTTCTGGAGTTTGTGGATGTACTTCTGGTCTAGTGAACAAAAGTGCTACAAGGGTGTGTGCTGCCCATGCGTATTTACATGCGTTCTCGTTCTTCACTTAGAAACAAACATGGTAAAGTGATTAAGCCTCTACAGTATCAATCAACAGTGGCACCAGGCACAGTTGCAAGAGTGGAACCAAATATTAAGTGGTTTGGTGAGTTGTTTTTTTTCAGTTTTTTTCCAACTTGCAGACTCAGCAAGCTTAAAAACTGTTTAACTTTGTGTGTTTGGAGGGTGTTTTCAGTGCTGTGTGGGACAGATACTGAAAACGGAAGTGAAGGATCTTCACCGTAGGCTTGGGTGTGGGCTCACCCTTCACATGTACCTCTACTTTGGGTGTTTGCTTTCAGCGCACTCCTCTAAAGTGTGGTTATTCTGTCTCCTTTGGTCATTTTCTGGGGTTTGCCTGTGTGTACGTGTGTTGTAGCCTACGTATGTTAAGTGTCCAAGGGATACTTTTAAAATTTTCTGTAAACGGTGGGAAAGAAAGGGGTTAGCTTATTTATGCTAATTTGGGGTTTGTCTCAAGTAAAATCCTCTATTTTTTGTTACTGGTATTTTTGATTCCAGATGGAGTATTAATATTTTATTAGCGTACCCAGGGTCTTGGAAGCAGTTAAGGTGAGGAGTGGTCGGGTGCAATGTGTGTTTTTACATGCAGGAAATACTCGTGTGATCAAGCAATCATCCCTACAGAAATTTCAAGAAGAGATGGAAACTGTCATGAAAGATCCTTACAGAGTGGTCATGAAGCAAAGAAAGTTGCCGATGTCCCTTTTCTATGATCGGATTAAACCACACGTGGGTATCGTTCATCTGTACAGGGTGAAGGCTGGGTTGTGTGCACAGAGGTGTCGTGAATATTATTTATCTGCAGGCAATCGTGCTGTCTGTTCAGTCTGGTGAAATGTTGTGTTCTAGAAGCATTGGGAGGGGCAATTAGAGCAGATGACTGGCGGAAGGATGGTTTTGAGAGCCTATCACTATGGTCATCAAATGCGAAGGCAAAGAAACAGTGTATTACTTCCCCCTAGTTTACGAGAAGTTCTATTAATTACTAGAAATTCTCATTTTTCGGTAGGAAACTTACCTTAAAACAGCCTAGCTTAGCGTACCAGCTTAGGAAGACTGTAGCAGCTTGCCACCTTATGTTCTAACGCTTCTAATAGCTCCCATGACAGAGGGATCTTTTTTGAGGATGCTTCACGCTGCAGACATTCTCGTGATGAATTTGAACTCAAATATGTGCTTTTTGTCTTGAATCAGAAATTCTTGTGCATGCAGCCTTCATCTCTAGTACATCAAGTTTTAGTTATTACTGGGTTTCTTTCATAACGTCTGAACTATTATTTTGGACACTTGCTAGTTATTTCTTCATATGGAAACTTTCCAGGTTTCTGTCATAAAAATGTTACCTAAATTAAGGAAAAAGTCATAAGAAACTAAAATGTGCATTACAAAACCAAATTACTTCTTTCAGCAATGAATTGTATGCCATTCCAAGAAAAATTGGCATTCATTACAGGCTTTAAAATCTACAATTTTGATTGTAATTATCCCTGACAAAAATCAGTGAGTTTGGCGATACTTGTGCACTTGTTAAAAAAAATAAGAAATGATCAAAGATAGCAGCTGAATTTTCATCATGGTAGCTTTAATTACATTTGACATCACTTATGGTGAAAGAACTGAAGCGTAGTCCTTTGGCAAGTGTGATGTGTTTTGTTGCTTATTAAATATCCACTCTTATGTTTCTCAAAGATTAAGCTGGAAAACTCAAACGTTGTTAGGAAAGTGCCTGTAACTCTTGTCACAGGTTGCAGAGTTGTGTTGGAACTAAGGTCTTGTTCACTGCGTGTCATGAGAGATGGAAAAAACAGCGCTTGTGGTTTTTTTTACGAACCTGTTTTTCCTTAGACCTCCAGAGTTCACATTCTTGACACAGAAACATTTGAAACAACATTTGGCCCCAAATCACAGAGGAAAAGACCAAATCTTTCTGCAAGTGATGTGCAGTCTCTGGTGGAGAATGCTGAAGCCTCATCAGGATCTTATGATCAGGGCAAGGACCGAGACCTGGTGATTGAAGACACTGGTGTAAGGTAAATAGAAAGGAGAAGTTATTGTTTACAGTTCTGAAAAGCCAGCTTTATTTTTAAAGAAGTATGTAGTACATCCATCGATGCTGTTACTGTATGAGGAGTAAGAAAAGTGAAATCAGCTGAACTTAGGAATTTTTTTAATCCTGTTTTGTCCCTATGTATTTAACCAAACTGTTGCTTCCATGAGACTCTTCTGTCTGTTTATAATTCATTTTCTATTGCATGTCAGAGTATCTCCAAACTCACATTTTGGATGAGATAAGGAACTGACCAGTAGCCAGATAAGAATCTTTGAAAGAGCACATGTTTGTAGGATCTTTCTGCAGATGGGTAGATTGAAGGCAGAGGACAGGGAGCGGGGCTAAATCCCAGCTATCTGTTACTTGGGCCTCATCTCCTCTGTAAATGGCTTGAGAGAAGGCAATGCTGTAGCCCTGTTACTGTGGTTGCTGATGTCTCTGGTAATCCACTTCCAGGGATGAAGCACAAGAGGAAATATATAAGAAAGGACAGTCTAAAAGAATCTGGGGTGAGCTCTACAAGGTAAGCAACATTTATAATTTGCAGCAGAGTCATTTATATCTTTCAGCCTTTATGAAGTCAGGTGCTTCAGCACACCACTGGAAATCCTACACAGCAGTAATCAGAAAAACTCTGAAAACCATTTATTGCTCCGTTAGGGAGGCTTTGATACAACTGAATTTGCTGCAAAGTTTCTTAGAAATGTTAAGACAGTGACTTTCTTCATGCAGTGATGTCCTAAGTTTGTCGCTCCCCTGCCTGCTTCCCTGTCAGCCTAGTCGAACGGACTGACTTGAAACCATACACCCTCTTTCTGGTATTGATATGGTACATAAACACGAACAGAGAAAGCCAGCTGTAGAAGAGAGCAGAGATTCATTTTCAACTCTGTGTCTGCCTGAGCTTGATTCTTGAGTTCTCATCCCACTGGAACAAACATCCTTAAAATAGATGATCTAGAGATGGACTGGCAGAGCGAAGGTGTTAGCTTCTCTTAGGTTCCTGGATCTTCACCACAAATAAACCAGTCACATGCCGTTAAGTTTCTTTAGGCTAAAAACATCTGGCATATTGATAGGGTTGTCTTTGGAGGGCTCTGACCCTCAGTTCCCTGTGAGCCACCTTGGCTGCTAGAGAAATGGAGACTGAGAATGAATTAGGGTTGTAAGAGCGGTTTGTGTGCTCTCAGTGACTGTTAGGTGTGAAATTGCTTGACTTTTTGCTCTGAATTTCTGAATGCAGCTTTAAACCTTTTCATTTAGATCTAAAAGCACTGGGAATGGTAGAGCAAAACAGATTTCAGTAAGATGCTGCCAAAAATGCAGGAAATAGCTGTGAAACAAATTCACTTGGCTTGAAGCAAGTCATAAAATGACAGCTCCCTGCTGTAGATGCTTAGCGGACTAACAGCAGGTTCCTACTTGGTTGTGTTTCATATTGATCCAGAAAACATGTTTTATATCCTGATCCTTTATGAAATGGCAGAACTGAATTGCTGCAGAATGGATGGCAAACATTGTTTTTGTCTACTGAAGCAATTAATTTTCCCGTTTGGGTGCAGTGTTTTCTTTCCCAAGTGCTACCAGCATCTTCCTGGTGTCTAAGAACAGGCAAAAGCTATAGGCCTGAATTTGGAGGGGAGCAAGGAGAAGAGAGAGCGGAAGATCAATGGATATTAGTCTGAGCTTCAGTAGTCTGTGGGGAAGTAACAGTTGTTCGTGAAGGATACAAGGTTTTAAAATTAATGTAGTTTAGAAACTTTGGGGAGGTATAGCTGCCTTACTTTCTGTAAAATCCTTTCCTTCTGTGTGATTTTTTTCAGGTGATAGACTCATCAGATGTTGTTGTTCAAGTTCTTGATGCCAGGGATCCCATGGGTACTCGCTCCCCTCATGTGGAATCTTATCTTAAAAAGGAGAAGCACTGGAAACATCTCATTTTTGTCCTGAACAAATGTGATCTTGTTCCTACCTGGGCTACTGTAAGCACAGTCCTGCCTGTTACTCCTTGGACCTTCTTTGTTCCTTTTGTAGCCTCTGCTTTAATTCTGTTGCCAGTCCTCATGCTGGTATCAAAGGGCATAATGTAACTGGGTCAATGGGAACTCTCTGCTTGCCTGTAAAAGTAACAATTACAATGTAAATCTGTCCAAGTTTGGCTGAGTTGAGCAACACTCACCAGCCACAAATTCTCTACTTCCTCTGTCTGGATTTAACAGTTCAGCTGATGTCTCCGGAGTATGCTAAATGTTAGTCCGCTTAAGATCCATATCCACCACAGCTGGTTTGCTTTATATTGTTAAACTAATTAGTTTTAGCTAGCAGTGAAGGCGTTTTTGGGAAATTGTTTGTCTTTTGTAAAAACAATACTCAGACGTTTTAGCTATTGGGTTGGTGAAATGCTTCAAAGGTTCTTACACAGCAGTTTTCATAGACAGTTACATTTGTGACCCAAGTGAAGACGCTGTGTACTTCTGCTTTTAAGCAGATTGTTTCACCACCTCTGCAGCACAGGATCCCTAACCAAGTAATGTTTTCCTCTTCAGAAGCGCTGGGTTGCTGTCCTTTCCCAGGAGTATCCAACACTTGCTTTTCATGCCAGCCTCACAAACCCTTTTGGCAAAGGTGCTTTCATACAGCTTTTAAGGCAGTTTGGAAAGGTACAGAACAATTTTGGGGATTTGTACTGTTGTTTCAGGGGGAGGGTGTTCAGTGTGGAGTCCTAAGTTTTGTTAGCGTTTGGGGATCAGTACACTTTCTGATGGCCGTTCTGTCAGCAGACAACTCCATCAATAAAGCTCCCTTCTTCGGAGAGAACATGGAAAATATTCCTTCAAATATGTTCAAAATGTTTGTCGAACTGAGGAGATCCACAAAGAGTGGGTTCGACCATCAGTCTCTGGCCTAGGTTCGTTGTAGACAGAGTATCCAGCTGACACTCCTAGGTCTCATTTGAATGTGTAGGAGAGAGGAACGTATTTCACACCTGTTTGTCTGGCATGTATGCATATTCTGTTAAGGTATTCTCCTTTTAAGTGTCTTCATTTTTCTAGGAAAGGCACCTTCTGTTGCCTTTAGATTAGTTACTGTCCCTTCAAGCCACATCTATATTCTATCCCGAGCTACTGTTTGTATTTGCTTGGTTTCTCATCATAAACGGTTTCTAAATAAGGTGTTCACAAGTAATTTTAGAGCAATAAGGAATGCAAAAGGTTCACATCTTCCTTTTAAAGTAGCAGGTATTTTCCTCAATGCTTGGAGTTCTTGGATGGCAAGTTGGTTGTACCCTTACACATTTCACTTGATAGAAAAGAGCTAATCTCATTTTTTGATCTGGTACTTCAGAGTCCCATTTGCTTTCCAGTATAGTGACAACAGTAGCTGCTCAAATGTTCAGAACTGTAGTAGTAATTCTTTCTCTATGAGATTTTAAAAAAATGTGCTATTTCTTAACAGTTACACTCTGACAAGAAGCAGATCAGCGTGGGTTTCATTGGTTATCCGAATGTTGGCAAAAGCTCAGTGATCAATACATTACGGTCCAAGAAGGTCTGCAGTGTGGCCCCTATTGCAGGTGAAACAAAGGTAGGAAGAGATCCCTACATTAAAGATAAAAATTAATTATGTAAGTGCATTGTCAAAGGCAGAATTCATGAAAAATTAGCTCAGTGATGTTTTCAAGTCTAACACTTGAACTGTACAGGCTATGTCACCCGGAGTTTGAGGAGTGGCTGATCAACAGGCATTGCTCTGAAGCACCGCTACTGGAAGCTGTCCTGGTTTCAGCTGGGGTAGAGTTCATTTTCTTCCTAGTAGCTGGTACAGTGCTCTGGTTTTGAGCTCGGTATGAGAAGAATGTTGATAACGCACTGATGTTTTCAGTTGTTGCTATGTCATGTTCAGTCTAAAGTCAAGGTTTTTCGGCCTTTGATGCCCAGCCAGCAAGAAAGCTGCAGGGGCACAAGAAGCTGGGAGGGAACGCAGTCAGGGCAGCTGACCCAAAGTGGCCAACAGGGTATTCCATACCATGTGACGTTTTAGGAACTGGGGGGGGAGGCATCGCCGCTCGGGGGCTTCCGGGTGCGTCGGTCAGCAGGGGGTGAGCAATTGCGTTGTGCATCACCTGTATATTCCAATCCTTTTATTATTACAGTTGTCATTTCATTAGTGTTATTATTATCATTATTAGTTTCTTCTTTTCTGTTCTATTAAACCGTTCTTATCTCAACCCACGAGTTCTAGTTCTTTTCCCGATTTTCTCCCCCATCCCACTGGGTGGGGGGGGGGAAGTGGGTGAGCGGCTGCGTGGTGCTTAGCTGCTGGCTGGGGTTAAACCGCGACAGAAGCATTCCTGAGTTCCCACTCTGCCTGTACCATAGCACTGTGATCTGAATGCTCAGCTGCCCTGACTCAGTGTCTGCACTTTCCCGAATCAAATGATTTGGTATATTTGTGCTGTCAGGCTCTGTTAGTGCTGGATTTCTCTGTTCTTCAAGAAAGTGACTGTAAACAAAAAGACAAAGTTACAGGAATCTTCTTTGCTAGCCCATTCATTTTACTCCTAAATATCACTGAAGTTAAGGATCATGGAAGAGGAAGACCACAGCATATCAGAGTTTGTTGTGATCGTAGTTTCCTCACCTTGGTCCTGTGAGTTAATAGTTTGGTGCAAAACCTTAGGGATAGCGTTGGCTGATACAGAAGGAGCAAGGTGCAGTATGTCTTGGCTAGCTAACAAAAATGCCAAGTTATGTTCTGTTTGTGCGTGTTAATGCCAAGATCCTAAGATGACTCCTGTGTGTTAGAACTGTGCATTTAAAAAGCAGAACAGAGAGCTGTGTGGCAGGAGCTAACATGGGGAAATACGGTCTCTTTCAGGTGTGGCAATACATTACCTTGATGAGGCGGATTTTTCTCATCGACTGCCCAGGTGTAGTTTATCCATCTGGAGACACAGAAACAGACATTGTGCTGAAGGGAGTGGTATGTATCTGCACTAAATGCTGGAAAATCTTTGCTGTTGTCAATATGATGGGTTCAGAGAAATGAATGCACACTTCCCAAAGGGTTGATATTCTACCATTTGTTTTCAGGTTCAAGTTGAAAAGATTAAGAGCCCCGAAGACCACATTAGTGCGGTGCTGGAAAGAGCCAAACCAGAGTACATAAGAAAGACGTACAAGATTGATTCCTGGAAGGATACAGAAGACTTCCTTGAGAAACTTGCTTCTAGGACTGGAAAACTGCTAAAGGTGTGATGACTTTCTGCATTTGCAGGCTGGAAGAGCATGTGGCCTGTTACTGAACATGGGAAATATGAATGTTTCTGTTGCTTATAGGTAATGGAAAGGTGGTATGCCCTGCAAAGGTGGACATAAACTGTTACTGGGTTCTTTCAGGGTGGTGAGCCTGACATGCAGACTGTGAGCAAGATGGTTCTCAATGATTGGCAGAGGGGCAGAATCCCATTCTTTGTGAAGCCACCGAATGCAGAAACAGGTCCCCAGGTGAGAATGTGATGCTCGTGCCTCTTCTCATATGTTACTCAGTTTTCCTAGTGGTATTCACTGTTCTCTTTCCTAGAGCGGCATGTAACTCGGGCAGTGCACATCTTGGGCTCTGCCCAAGTCTGGTGATTCAGGTGACACTTGCTTGAATTTGGATCAGGTAGCAGTGCTCTTCACAGAGGTGTCTGAGCCATTTTACAGTCATCTGACTACCAGAAATGTCAGTAATTCTCCCATTGTTAGCCTGTCATCTTAGACTTTTTCCAAAGAGATAAAATGGAAATTGCTCTCAGAGATGGTGGGACAGACTTTGTGGATAATACATCCATTACGCTCTTTCTCGTAGCCTCCTGCGTCGGAAGTAGCCATGACATCAAGCCAAGATAATAATGAAGAGAAAGTCTCTGAGTCAGTAGCATCAAGTGTGGAGCCAGTAGAAGAGAAGAATAATACAAACACTGAAATTAAGCAACTCATGTCACATGTTCGGCAGAACTTTGGGAGGATTAATGTGGCACCTCAGTTCTCAGAAGAAGACCTGGTTCCTGTAGATGTGCCAGGCTTTGATGAAACAGACAATGATTCTTCTGGAGAGGAGGAGCAGGAAGAGGAGAAAGAGGAAAATGAGCAACATCAAGATGCAGTAGAGGAGGAATCGCAGTTGGCTGTACCAGGTGCCAGGGAGAGCTCTAAGGCAGTTCTGAAGGCTTTGGAGGAGAAGATTGCAAAATACAAAAAATTTCTGGATAAAGCCAAAGCTAAGAGATTCTCAGCAATAAGGTATCTGAATCTGCTCAGTGACTCAAGTATTTCACAGAGGGGAAAAGAGTTAATGTGGTTCTGCTGTGGTTTTGCTCCATTCACGATTCGCTTGACTGGTTCCTCTGTGTTGCCACACTCAAGTTGCCACAGCTTATCTAGTTTAGCTGTAAATATTTGAACTTTGGCTAAGCAGCAGTTTGCTTTTGAAAGATGATTCCAAGAAGTCCTGTTTACCAGCATAACTAAAAATGTTCTTGTTTTTGGAAAGCTGCCTCTTAAGCTATGGATTAGAAATCTGTTGGTATTCTGGGTAGCAACATTGCATCCTTGGATCTCTCCTTGATGTTGGGTTCCTTCTTGAGCAGTACCAAGGCCAACGTCCTAGCTGGATATGCCAGCTGGTCTCCATGCGTGTACCAGAGTATCCTAGCTCATACAGCAGGCCCAGTTTTAGTAAAGCTCATCCCCCAGCCTTGTGAGGACTAAGATTTCAAGGTTAAGTGTTATATTTTGTCCCTTTGTGCAGTGCACAAGCCCAGTAACTCCAGAGACTAGATTACTGTAGTATGTTTTTCGGTGCAGAGGCTGTGGCTTTGCTGTTGTCAGGCTACTGGGATCTACTGGAGACTGATTGCTTCTCGGAGATGGTTACATTTTGTGTTATGACATTCTTTTATTGCTTGTTTTATCTTTTGTAGAATCCCTAAGCAGCTGAGTGAAAAAGTGTTTGCAAAATCCGTGCAGAAGTCTGAAGAACCCAAAGAAACTGAAGACAGAGGTAAAACAAGATTAGCAGATGTTCTTAATCTACATTTGGAAATCCTATGAGGAAGAGAAGAGAGGGAGCTAGGGGGGAAGCGTTCATTAGCTCCTGATTGCAAGTTCTTTTTCCCCTAAAGCTATTTAAATCTTTCCATAGCTAACCTAAGGGCTGCCCGATGACCTTGTTGTAGCCTCTTTGTAGAACACCTGTCTGTATAGTAAGGTATGTCCCTCTACTAGTGAATGAGGGTAAAGTGAAGACAAATGTCATATTTCGAAAAGAGTGGTGCTATGGGCAGATTGCAGTCTGAGCAACTTCCGTTCCGAACGGTGTAATATTACACAGAAGGGAGTGGAAGGGGTGTATGACATTATAAAAGCACAGAGCTACTTCAGGCTATAGGTTTTACTGTGGTGACTTCAAGAGTGTGGCTTCAGTTTCCACAGTAAGTTTGATTAAAGGCTAAATGGTGGGAGAACCCTCTTCTGACAAGACTATGAAATTCTTCTGGACTTGCATGAGGCTTTAAGCAGTCTGCTTCTCAAGAGCAGTTTTCATAGTGATAAGTGAGTGATTCTCTGGTAAGGACCATGCATGTTGTTTTGGTAGAAGCTATTAAAATACGACCAAAGGAATGCTTTGCTGAAGTAGATGGGATGGTGACCCTAGTCTTAAGTGCTGCAAAGAGATGGGTGGCTTGGAAGATGCCCAAGTATGTGATCTCTGCTGTTTGCAGGCAGCACAGAGGAGAAAAGAAAAAGGAAAGCAGAAGAGGAAGATGATGATGACCTTTTGGGTAAACAGCCTTGCAAGAAACTTACATCCAAAGAAGTAAGTGTGATTTCTTGTAGTACAACAAATGAGCAGGGTAACAGAGCTGGCTTTTTTTTTATACATAGATCACCCATTACCACTGAAGAGCTTTGAGACTGGGCGCTAGTAGGAGGGAGAGAGTGCGGGGACTGTAGCTGAGGTAGGGCAAATGTGAAGACGGGGTGACTTGCTGCTGACGTGAGATGTGACAGCAGCATGTTCCAGCTGAGCATGGACCCATAAAACAATCCAGCAGGAAGCACGACAGAAGGAGTGTTGAAGGGGAGAATCCTTTGTGGGTAACCGTTCTGCTTTCAGCGTTAGCTTGCCCACTGATGCTGTTAAGAGAGCAGGGGTCTAAACGCTGGGAGGTGGGAGAATTTGGAACTAGATGGGCAGTACTATTCTGTCTTGAAAGAGAGCTGATGCTGCTATTTTCTGTTCATGTTAGTCAAGTCTAAACAATTCTTCTAGAGTAACTTAAATACTGAGTGAAATAGTCTGTAGGACTGAAAGTGATTTGTAAGCAAACTTGTACAGCAAGGGCTTTTTGGAGCATTGCTGTGGACTGTTAGGGCTGTCCAAGGGGAGCAGAAGACTGAATTCTGTTTATGAAGTGACTATGCCCATCAGGTTGCTTCTTGTATCTCGTTTATGACTTCTGTAAAGATTAAAGCGTATCTTCCTTCCTTTGTAACATTTTAAGAGCATGGGTGGGTGGCTTCCATATCGATGTCCGTATATTCACATCAGTAATGTTTTGTTTGAAATTATTTATTTTACTTAAGGCATGTGGAATGCAAAGTGAACAACATTTGAAAGAATGCAAACAAATTCAGGCTATGGATATTGTGGATTTGCTAATGTTTTTTGTGTGTATTTGCAGAGAAGACGAGCTGAGAGGCAGCAGCGCTCCAAGAAAGTTGGAGTCCGGTATTATGAAACTCACAACGTGAAAAATAAGAATAAGAACAAGAAAAAAACTGGCTTGGAGGGACAAAGATCAAAGCACAAAAAATACAAACATAAGCAATAACTGCTTATTCTATTAAATTTTACATGAAACAGCTCTAGTATGCAGTGGCTTTTTTTAATATAAAACTTGTAGTTCCCATTCAAAGCCTAGTTTGACTTGTCTGTCTTGTTCCCAGGAGTAGCATCTCACTCTTTGTTTCTGCATCATCTGAAAGTTCTTTATGCAGTTGGAGACCATGGTATTTCCACATCACCATCTAAGGCCAGTAAACACTGCATTGGCAAAACATATCCTGAAGTGTTATTCAGTGGTGGTGGTTTGTTTGTTTTGTTGTGTTTAAGGTTGTTTTTTTTTTTCTGGAAACTAGCTTTATGGAGTTTTTCATATGACTACAGTGAATTGTCTTTCCCACGTCTGCTTGCTATGTATAACCAGCTGGTTACACAGGTACCTCAAGAAAAGATTTCATTTGCTTCCACTGAGAAGCAATGCTTGGAATGGTATCATACCCCCTCTTTCATTAGAAATAACCACGTAGAGAGCTTTGGTATTGCTTATCCTAGGTTACTACGACCGGTTCTGACAAGGGATTTTGACGTACAATTAACACTGGCTTGCACATACTCAAGGAAATACCCTCCAAACACCTGTCCCAAGAATTACCTGCGATTTGATTCTTAGTGAACGTGACTTACATTTACTGTAGACACTTAATATGTTGTTTCTGAATTTTCTACGACATTTTCAAAGTAATAATGTTACAGAGATGCTTGCATATAAAAACATTTATTGGTTTACTGCTTTGAAGGTCATCTAATGTATTACTAACAGGCAAGTCCCAGACAGGTTCACTATTTAAGGAGCTGAATGCTGAGATGGCATTGAAAGAGGGTGCAGTAATTCATTCAGCTCTTGAATTTCAACTCTCCAAGAGAAAAAGAAAGAAATAATACAATTATGCTGCCTTCAGTTACTGGTAAGTGAAAATTCAAGATTGTTTTATGAAGACAAATCTTTGTCACTAATTGCGAACTTCTTGCTCTGACAGCTCTTCTGAGCACTGCCTGGAGAACAGCAAAACAATCTACTTGTTTGGTGCAATGATGCTTTCAAGTTGGGCCTGAAAAACATGAGACAGTATGTCAAATTAGATTCAACCTAAAAAATAAACCCGCGTTGCTGTAAAAGTGATAAATTGTTAGATATTCAAAGCGAGGAGCTGAGGGATGCTGTAATACTTCAAGAGAAGCAGGCCATGGGTTTTTTCCCTAGTTATTCCGTTCCTTACTACATGTTTTATAAATTAAGCTTTTCATTCTTGGCATACACACTTGTTGCATTCTGAGAAGAAAAGAGCTGGCCTTGGTTCCATACAATGAAAGACTTGTTTTATAATGTAAAGCATTGAAGAGGAAATTAAATAAAAGCTGTTGAAACAGTGGTCTGAATTGCCTGACTTCAGGCTGGACTATGTTAGTTGAATTAAATATTTGGCGCTCTAGCATTTGGAACACAAACTGACTCTGGGACAAAAGTAGCTGGGAACAGCAAGTTTTTCAGTTACTGAGACAACTTGACGCCCAATTAGTAGACTGATTGGAGAGCTACCCATGCTTAGGGAGTGTGTAGTGCATGAAGCTTCCAGGAGTCTTAGATTGTCCTCTTCCCAGAGCTGCCATCAAAACAAACTACAACAGCTGTTAGAATACTTGTACTTCAAGGAAGAAACATGGATTCAGTGGCAACACGTGTTACTCCATTTTGTGCCCTGAAACATTTCAAGATGGCCTGAAGACGTTAATGGTTTAGAAAGGAGAAACTGTAGGAACAGTGAAGAAGAGGAAAGCAGCTCGGTGTAAAGGAATGTTTTTAGCTGTAGCCAGAAACATTTAATGTTTTATATGGTAACATTTTTTTCTTTACTCAAAAGATGTGGGATTTTTTCCTTTCAAAAGCAAAGTAATGAGCAGAAGAGCTGTTTTCACCAAAGCAGCATGCACAAAGTTACTCCTGTAATTATGCAGTCCCTACTGCATAAGTACACTATTGTTCCTATTGGGTAATATTTAATGTTAAGTGATGTGTCTTGTTACCAGGGAGTCAACTTTAATGGCCAATGGCAAAGCAACAAAACACCTTAATTTGCCTTCGCTAGATTTTCTATTTTGTAGTTGAGAACGGGTGCTAACTGTTAGAACCTTACAATCAAGTCATGCAGAAACAGATTCCTGGGGTGTCAGTGAAGTTTGAAGCCTCTGCATTTGGGGTTCAGCTGCATGTGTCTGCTGTCCTGCAGCTGACTATAAAAATTTACCATTTTCTGAACAAATTCTGGTTTCTCTCTGGTGAATGTGTGTATGACTTGAATTCAATTAATCTGGCCTGCCGTTTGCATCATCAGGTTTACTAGTAATGACCAATTGCTGACTGAGCAAGGAAGTAGAGAATGCAAAAGCGCTATTTTCCCATTTCATTAAGAATTTAGAGAAAGTGGAATGTTAATACAAATGCATCATAAATGTAACACTTTTAAAACTATAATGAGAGTTATTTTTGTATCTTTCTAATTACAAAATGAGAAGTTTTACCGTTACTATTTGGGATTGCAATTTTTACTAACCTTCAGCTGTTGATTTGTTCGTTTCAGGAACTGAACCTCTTCGGCATGTTTCTTTTCTTCTATCTGTTGCCTTTCATTTTCACGTTTTTCAATAGCTTCACATCTAGCTTTCTGTTCACTCACTTGTCTTTCCAGCTGCCGCTTTTCTTCTTCTAGCTCTGCAATCTTGGAAAAGAGCATAGATCTCTCAAGTTTTGTTTGTTAATAATCAATTTTCAGTTAAGATGGGACAAAGTTGTACGTTGTACAGTCTTTAAAGAGTTCCAGATAGAATAGCACATAATTTATGAAGTGCAGTTAAGCCCTAGGAAAACAGTAAGACAAGCGTTTTGGTGATCTTCACTGCCATCCAGTGGAAACAGAAATAACTGATTTTCTATAAAACTTCATACGTAACATCCTTACGCTGTATCACGTGCAGAAAACTACATTATGGGGTTAACAGCCCAACTTACTCTCTTCTCCATGTCAGATTTGCCTTGCTCAGCTTGTAGTGCCTTCCGCATGCCAAACGCAACACTGCTCTCGTACAACGTCTGGTAGGCAGCAATTGTCATTTGGATTTCATCCCTGACTCGAAGCAGCAAGAGTCCTCGCTCTGCACAGTTAATTGTAGTTTCACGGATCAATTCATCTTTAAAGAAAGAGTGCGACAATCTAGTTAGAGTAGCTACTGCACGTTTATCTGGGAATGCTGGAGACACGCAGGGTCCAGAGATTGTTGCCTTTTGCCTATTCTCTGCACCACATAAGGAACACGGACTTACCAGAGATAGTCATAACTTGGTTTTTTGTTACATTACAGCTACGGCATCGAGTGCTAGCAAATAAAAGCGGAGTGGTGGTACAGGACCTATGGTAACAATGGCGATACTGCTCCGCTAAAGCTGTAACAGCAAACACCTAAAAATTTGTAACGATTTTTTTGCAGTTATCAAGAAGCCTCCAGGAGAGTCAAGAGCCTCCACCACGGCACTCCCTTGCGTTTGGAAGACTGGCACCACGTCGTCAGGGTCTGTAAGAGCGCTTGGCAGTTACACAGCGGTTCAAGTTATTTTAAATTAACTGTCAAGTACAGCTAAGAGAGTGTGCATCTCTTGCTGTTCTGTATGCCTGTCTCTCGAGGGCCAGCTTTGCGAGTGACGAGGCAGCGTAACGCGCCCGGTGTAAGGGCTGCCGGCCTCGGCCGGGGTCGTACCCCTCCGAGCTGCAGAGCGCCCAAGCGCTGCGGGCCGGCAGCAAAGGCGAGCGCGGTGCGGCTGCCGCAGCGGCGACCACTCGCCCCGCACGGCCAGCGCGCCGCAGCCAGCCCGGCCCGGCAGGAGGAAGGCTGACGGGGACGAGGCTGCGGTCGCCCCAGCCCGCCGGGGAGAGGGTGAGGAGCCACGCTCGCCGCCTCGCCCG
>VYZV01000025.1:297970-311277 GCA_013401275.1 Pandion haliaetus
CTGGTTTTGCTGTCAGCACCATGTAGACCTTGTCTGATGCTGCTTGGGAGTTAACCCCGCAACACTGTGGAATGGCTGTCATGACCCTAGGCCTGCTGCCATCCCCAGGGCCCCAGAGAGCACATGGAAACCATCTCCGCAGCCCTGACCGCAGCCTCCACGCCCACCCCAAGGGACTGGCCAGGTGCAGGGACCGCGGACGGGCTCCTACAGCGAGCAGGGATCATTCCTCCCAACATGCCCATGCAACACCCCACATCAGGCAACTGATGCAATGCAAATAACAGCAGCCTGACTCATCCTGCACCAACCTGGCTCCTGCACGGTGTTTGGGGTGGGACAGCTCCACGCTTCGTAGAAATACCAAAATAAATCGGGTCCAGCAAACGAGCCACTCCGGGGTCCCTGCTGCAGCAAAACCCCAGCTCCAAATTGACCATTCCCTCTCCTCCAGAATCACAGCAGCATCCACGCAGAGACCTCAGGAGCACCAGCGATGTCAGACAGCAGCTTTGCAGCGATGTGACGCGGTCCCAGCCCCTGCTGCAGCCACAGCTCAGGTCTCCTGAGGCAATCCACAGGGCTGTGCTGGAAATCCCCTGACAGCAGCTGGACAGGGTTTAGGGGGTGGAGGGTAAAATAAAGCAGCATTAGCTACATTCACCAGCTCTTCCTCGCCACTGGAGGAACCCCACCATGGGTGGGCAGCCCCTGCCCCAGCACTCTCACCACGCTGCCTCTGCGTGAGGCAGCTGCTGCCTCGCCGGCTGAGGAAACCTTTCCCCTGGGCCAACACGCCATGCAAATCCTCCTGACCTATTGCTCAACCAGACGCTGTATTTACTCCAAAACATTTGTGCAATGCAGGCCTTCAGGGGTGCGGGGGAAGCACAGGGTTGCTCCTCACTCATGGCCTGTGGCTGTGCCAGGAGGGCTGAGCTGGCTGCCGCTCCCCCCCAGTCACTGCAGCAAGGGGTTTAGCTTTGCTCAGGGCCACCTGCTCAAGGAGAAGCTGAGACAGCATGGAAGCACTTCTGCCCTCCTGCAACTCCTTAAGGGAAAACTTTCCAGGGGCAAACCGTGGCCTGAGGGAGCGCGGGGGCAGCCAGGGCCTAAAGCCCAAGGCAGCGCGGAAGGCTGGTGACAGGTGAAGTGAAAAATGCGTGGCTGGAGGGTGAGCGCCGACGGGTACCTGCACAGGCAGCACTCCGCCATCCCCAGCACACCACCAGCCTCCCCGCCTCTGCCTGCTTTCCCTCCCTCCGGTGGGACCCAGACCCTCTCAAGCTGTTGCAGCTTTCTGTTTTACTCTGTGGAGTTACTCACTTCCTGCATTTGTGTCTTACAGCAAGACTGTGCCCCAAACTGCCTCAAACACGCAGGGCAGAGCTGCTGCTGTGCTCAGGACACCTCTCCCTGTCTGCAGGGAGAGAAACAGCCCTGCAGCCTCAGAGTTGGGTGAAAAAAGATTTGATGCTGAACCTGCCTGCTTGTAAGGTGGCCTGCCCTGGACAGGTGGTACCACCGCAGCCCCCATGTGACGCCCCACACGCATGTGCTTCTAGTACTTAGCAGCCCCTTTCCCACAGCCCGTGCAGGAGCCTTGGGTCAGATTCTTGCCTCTGGAAATGCCTTAAAATGTTAGAGTTGAGCTAGCCACATCCTGGAAATCCCCCGATGGGAGGGAACCAGATGGGTTCAAACAAAAGTTCAGCGAGCAAGAAGGGCACAAGGCAGCTGGCGCCGGGGAGGGGTGAGCAAACCCTGGGGAGCAGGCTGGGCCCCACAGACATTGGGTGCCTGATCCCTGCTGGGCTGGGAGCAGGGGGGCTGCATCCACCACCCAGCACAGGGGAAGGAGAGACAAGGATCCAGCAGTCTCTACCCTGACCTCTGCCCCAGCACAGCTTCCCAATTCTTCCTTCCCTCTTTTGAGTGTCGATTTAAAAAAAAACAAACCACAAAGTCAAGATATCCTGCAGCACTGACTTCTGAAGGCAGGCTCTTCCCCTGCCTGTTCACCCTTTCATTGTGCAGTGGGAGCAAAGCCTTTCCTTTGAGGATAATTACATTTTCCACCTATTTCTAGCACAACTGGGAAGGCAAAGAGGAGACTTCTCCTCTATCCCCAAAACACACCAGTGGACCCCCTCCTTCCTCTTTACGAGCACCTTCACTCAGCCTCCTCACCTTCACATCAAAGTTTTTTCTACCCCAACCCACCCTCCTTGGTCCCCTTTACACTGCCTTGTGCTTTTGGGGAGGATGCAGCCACAGCAATCTCCTCACCTGGAGAGCAGGCACCTGGCTCGAGCAGGAAGCAACACAGACAAGGGAGAATGACTTGACCAACGCTGGAGGGTGAAGGATGGCACACTTGATTTGGAAGGAAAGAGCTAGCGATGGCTGGGCTCACCAGACTTGTTTCGCAGAGCTCATAGCTGTTCAGCCAGCTCCCATTGGCCCCACCATCCAACAGAAACAGCCTTGGGTCATCTCAACAATTCCTCTCTTTCCCACTGTTGTGCCCTGACACTTTTCAGGAGCCTTCTGCACCCCATTCTCCAGCTCAGCCTGGGAGCTGCCCCTTTCAAAGAACAGCAGCAATTCCTCACCCTGTCAGGAGAGGAAAAGCTGCTCCGGGAGGACCGAGCCTCCTGCGGGGCTCAGCACAAGGCTTTACCAATCGCACAAGGCCAACAAGATGAAGGCAGGGCAACCCCGCTGAAGTACAGGAAACTTTCAACACGGTGTCTGTGACCTCCTTAAACTTCAGTAGATCAGTAAGCTGACAAGAAGATCTAACCTCTTTTAGATGGATAAGAAACACAATGCAAAAGCACAGCATGACAGGTCCTCCCCACCAATGCACCCCGAGGAAGTGGTAAGCCACAGGATGTGTCTTGAAAATTCCACAATAACAGCACAGCGAAAGCTTGCCCAGGCACTGCAGCCCGCCATGTGCAGGTAGGCAGCTCCTCTGACTCAGTGCAGATGACCGTGTGGGGCAAAAAAGAATATGCAGCAGCGACCATACTGATCAGCATTCCCCCCGTTTCCTGAGCTCCTGGGCACCGCAGTGACCAGGCCCACGGGGATGCAGGGCACACAAGAAAGCAGCACTTACACTCAAACACACAGGATGCTCCAGGGGCAGGAGGTGCACGTTCACTCACACACAAGCTTTGTATGAGAGAAGTCAGAGAAACAGGGGCTGGATTTCGGCTGGGTTTTCTGGGTGGCATAGCAGCACACACAGCAGCAGTTTGCAGGAATAATTTTGACCAGATTTGTACTAGGGACTGACGGTCCCAGATTGCTCTGTGTGCCACCAGGACTGTCGCTGCAATAGAAAAGGGCCGTTAACATCATAACCAAACTAAGTCACCACCAGCTCTTCCTTTTCTGGTTATGGTAATGAACCTCTGTGCTTCTGCACTGATTCCTTTAGTTGTATCGGTCCAGCTTTGATAGAAATAAAAAATAAGCGTTCCCCCCCCCATCTACGCATCCTGCGAAATTAAAATTATCTATTAAGGTATTTTACAGGAAGACCAGCCTTAAAATCCTGCAGCATTTTTCAAGTAGAGACCCTACTACAAACAGCAGAAAAGTCTTCACCTGGTTAAAAGGTCTGATCCAAATCTATGACGCATCACTTAATCCCCTCCCCACCAAGACCCTCACCATCATACATGTACAGAGCCACGTGAGCTTACTGTCACTTCAAGATGACATCCTCAGGAGGGTTCCTCTCCCACAGCCAATAAATGACCTTTCAGACTGTGAGGCTTCAGATTTGCTTTTTGAAACAAAGGACTATCTCTGGGAGCACCTGCTTTCCTTGGTTTTGATTAACTAGAGATAGTCATTGCCCTGTATTAAATTAAGAGCACAAATTTGAATAAAGACTATAAAGTTATTTTGCAAGTCAGATAGGAACATGCGGTACTGCAGAATAGCAGGTGGGAGGGGAAGATCCTTACATAGAAATGTGAGCATTGATATTCCTACTGCGTTTCCTCCCCAGTTCTTAACAAAGCTTTAGAGCAAAGTCTTGACATGTTACAGGTCACATATCATATGATCATGCTTGACATCTGACACAGATGTGCTATATAACTGGCTAAAATATGTATTTATTCCCAGACTCTACTGTGGAGCTGCCCATTAAAACTGAAGCACAGCCCACACTGTTTATTCCAGAATTGTTTGAGTGTACTATTCTTTAGCACCCGAGACATCCAACACCGCTGTGGTTCTCATACTGGAGTATGGCCAGCATACTGCTGCCCCATTGCACCTCGGCTGCCAGTGCATCCCCTGTGCAGTGAGCTAACCTCAGCAATGCCAAATAAACAGCGAACACTGGACATGCTATTATTCGCTACCGCAATTTGGAGCGATTTGGGTTTTTTTGACCTGTCACACTGCATCAATTCACAAGCCTGTCAATATCCAGCCATCAGGCTGTTGCTGCCACTAGACTGTGTACGAAGATCTAAGATTGTCAGAGGAACCCCAGGGAGGAAGGATAATTTCCCTGACTTTCCTGGAAAGCCAGCCAAAGCGTTGAATGGTCTTCCAAAAAGCCACCAGAGACCAAATAACTCAACTCAGCAGTTTTTATTCATATAGCACAAGTTCTTACTTTGCCATGGCTTTCACATGGCTGCCTCCATCCAGTACATAAACTATATACTGCATAATGATACAGAAAGCTCAGTAAAATGTCAGCTTGTGAGTATAAAATGTTAATCTTCTGATTACAAGAGAAGAAGCATATATCAGCATTCCACCAGAAAAACAAAAACCATGATGCCAAGTAACACAATGGCTGAGTCAAGACTAGTACTAATTAAAAACAGCATCAAGCAGCAAGTTGCTGGACAATAACATTAAAAACCATCTTTCCTGTAATTTACAAATATGCAAAGTATCAGGTTACTTAAAATTAAGAAGCATTTTGCTTACTAACATGAAACATTACTAATTTGTAATGTATCATAATTAACCAGGTATACAGGTTTCTGTGTCCCTGTGGTTTTTATGGCACATGGTGCCAGTCTGGATAGGTCACTCCTTGGACAGTCAGAGGGAAGAACAGTAATAGACAAAACCATTCCTGAAGAGGGTTCTCAGAAACAGCTGTATTCCACTCTCCTCTCCCCTTCATAGTTTGCCACTCAACAACCTTGGTTTAACCACAAGATGGACATATTTAAAAAACATAACAGAAAACACAGATACAATGTGTATCAACAAATCAACTGCTTCTGGCCTGCAAGTGCAAGGAACATCTTTGCATTCTAAGCACAGTGAAATTCCAGGACCAGAACCAATTACTACAGCAATTGGTTTTGCATATTTAAAATTGTTACAGTATCTACAGTAAAAAAAATCTTACAGAGTAATAGGGAATGAAAAGGGAACAGTCTTACCAAATAAGTCTTACTCTACATTTTTGGATACTGCTATACTTTGACAAAGCTGAAGGGGACAGGAAAACATTAGTAAGAAGGAAGATGAAGCAACAGCTTTACAGAGAAAAATACTAAGGAATCCTCAGGAACAGTACTGGCAGCAGTCCAGAGATAACTACAGCTGTTTTACTGAATGCTCAAAACTATTGCTGAAAACAAAAGGCACAACATCATAAATCCTCCTTGTCAGCGTTGTACAGGGATAGCCCAAGACAGGTTACCAGGCAAGGTCAATGTTTTAGAGCAGCACCAACAGCATGGTCATCCGCGTGTTCCGACAACTGCGTTTTTCAGCAAATGCCCAACACACGACTTGCATGTAGCTTTGGAGCAGTCAGGCCTCTCATCCTGAGAAAGGACTGCACTCCTAGCTCCTCTTATTTCTGGGAGCAGAGCAGCTTGCTAAGCACTTGTGCTACATACTGGAGAATTACCTCATCTCAGGAAGGTAAGCTTAAGTGGGAGGGGCATGGAAGCATCATTAAAAGAAGTGCACCAATAAAACCAAATTAAAGTCAGCTAAACCTAGCTTCATACTATATTTATAATCCAACATTTTCCACAGATCTGCATGGTAGGATTTACTGAAGAGGCTTAGTTAAGAGCTAAGAACAGCCTTGACAATGCATTTCAGTCTCCACAAATAAGCCTCACACCACTGCAAAGGTAGTACCCTCCTTATCTTTCACAAGTCCCCCCGGAGTCCTCCCTCCGTACGCCTGATAATACACTAAGCCACCTCAAAACTGAAGCTAATGGGAAGAGTAAGGTCACATTCAGTTCTGAACAACTGCAGGAATTTAGGGTGTGTCTGACTCGCCATACAATCCCAAAGGAAAAATCCTGCTCTGAAGCTGCAGCCTCTTCTCCTGTTCAGCACCCAGAGCCTCTTCAACAGCCTCTGGGGAAGATGGGACCCTATGGTGCTCCCTCCTCTCTAAGAGGGGCACACTGTCATGTCTAGACCAGAATTTGCTGTGAGCATACCACATCTCGTAGCCAGCCTCCAACTGGAGCCTGGCATTTCCAAAGAAAAAGGAGGAGCCCTCAGAAGGCATCTATGGCAGCTACAGAGTGCAGGCACTGCCTCTCAAGCTTTTCACACGCCTGGCTGCCCTCAGCATCTGCCTCATATACCTGGGTTCTGAGACTTGTACGTTAGTATCTCTGCAGCTAGCCTTTGGGGATCCAGAAGCCGAGGGAAACGGCTCATCACAGCATCAACTAAATGGGGATGGAATATGCCACACAGCTTGACATGCACGTTGGCCCGCTCCTCCGCGAACTGGTCAGAGACAGCCCACTGGCAGGAGTCCCCATATGCTGGCCCTGGAGCTCTCTGTACTGAACGAGGATCTCGCACACTGGTAGGTATCACTTGAGGCTGTGGCATCTGGTATGGTTCAGACCAGTACTCCCGCGAATGGGGCGGAGGGGCATTATAGTCACTGGGCAGACTGTATTGCCCAGCATTAGCTGGGTGTACAGGTACTCCATAGCCTGAGAAAGAGCGAGGTGGCCCTGAGTGAGATATCTCAGGGCTATACTGCAAGAAGCTAGCACCAGAGGAGGAAGATTTGTGGGAAGCATGCTTGTAAGAGACCAGACCATTTTTCTCTAAGCTGGGAGAATGTGGGTAGACAGGTCTCTGCCTACCACAGGTGCAGACTGTCACCTGATCAGCATGGGAGTGATCACAGTGACTGGTAGATCTGTAAGGCCACATGTCAGACAGTTGGGTCTCCAGAGACCCAATGCCCGAGTCAAGATGCTCCTGAGAGATATACGATAGAGAGTCCACGTGAGGCTGCTGGTACCTGTCAGAAGACCTGTGGCTCCCACTGTTAGGGGGGACGCTGCCTGACACACAGCCTTTAACCTGAAGCGAAACATCGCTGGGCTTTGCTTTGTGGGTCAAGCTCTTCCTCTCCGCAGAGACCTTCTGCAAAGAGCTTTTATCACTCTCTGTGGACACAGAGCACAAGAGCTCTGCCTGGGAACCTCTTTTGCCCTTTTTCTCCTCCTTGGCACTGGTACTTCTGGTAGGAGACAACCTTGCATTGGCTCGGAGTTCATCGGCTAATGAGCGCTGGGGCTGATTGATCCTTTCAGGGTGATAGAATTTACACTTAATTCCATAAGTGCATTTCTTCCCTGCAAGGAAAGGCAGAGGATGGAATGACCAGCTGAATTTTACTAAATGTATGAATTACACTTGCACAGACACCTCAGTCTTCATGTTTAGAGAGCAGGTCTTACCATAAGGGCACTGTTGTTTCTTGTGTTCTGGCACCACAGGTTTCTTTCTGAGAAAGTTATCCAGGCTAGGGCCATGTCGCCCTAAGGGATCATCTGGAGGCATAAACCTAAAGAAAAATAAATCTCAAGTCAGCAGCAGTTCACTGTCTTGGGTGGGGGTTTCATTTCTTCTCAAAGTCTCCCATTTCATTGAAGAATAAAAAGGTATCTGAGCTCTAAAAAGCTTTCCCATTTCACTGCCGATAACCCTCCTGTCACCTGCTAAAGACCAGCATGAAATGCTTCGCTTCAGGCACAGAAGCGGTTTTGTGCTCTGTTGCTGACCAGAATTAGTACTTGCTGCTGGGCCTGCTAGTGATTGTCCTGTGAGGAAATCAAGCCTTGGAGCTCTCCTAGGAACTCCACTACAGCAGAGCTCCTAGCTCCAAACCGTGAACATCTATTGAGATTACTCCAATTCCTTATGCCTTTGTACAGATGGGCAGTTCTTCCCACCACACTTCCTTCTACAAAAAAAAATAAAAATCTCTACAGCATTTTTTTTTCATTCTGTACCAGCACTTTGCTCTTTTCATGCACCACCTGCTATTGCTTCATTAAAACAAGACAGCATGCTCACACGGATCTTTTTTAAAAGCAAAGGAAGAATGGGAACATACTTGTCATTAACAAAGGAATACATCAGCAGACTCTCCTCAATGAATTTCTTCCACTCGGGACGCTCGTTCTGCAGGTCCCGATAAGTATCATTAGAAACCACAATGCCATCAGACTCATGTGCCAGTTTCACAATGAATCGATCATCGTAACAGACAACACGCTTGCCTCCAACCCGCCTGGAAGGAGTGAAGACCAGAATTTTCTTCTTTTCAAGGTCACGGAGAATGTACTGGTCTAGAACAAACACAACGGTGAACACACTTACACAACCCAAAGGCCTTCGTACAGATAAAGTCACATTATAAATAAATGACAAAATTAATGTAAAATCATTTCAACTCTCCACAACCCAGCCTGTAGTCTCATCTCTTTTCTTATACCATCCATCACACTGTCAGAGGTGGATTCCTAGCCCCGGTGCCTGCACGGCACCCAAGAACACTCAGAGCACACCACAGAGGCGGCTGTAATACAGCAAGTCCCATCCATGTAATCCTTTGCTCACAAAGTGTGATTTGCATTTAAGTCTGGCAGGCTGATATCTTTTGTAGTGCCATACTACATGCATAGATTTCTGAGCGGAGGTACTCAGAAATCTCAGCTGTTTGCCAGTTCAGAGCAAACTCCCCTCAATTTGGATAATTCTGACTAAACTCCCATCAAGCTTTAACTTTTAACATGTGCAAATTCTGTACAGTCCCCAGTGTTGAATACATTATAGTCAGATACATAGCATGAAGATGTGTCCCTGAAAGAGGAAAAAATTAAAGTAATAAAAGACAAGAAGTTAGGAAGCAGAGTAGTATTACATTCTTTGTTCTCTGAATTATTCCAACTGATCCAGGCAAGGACTTGCTTAGGGGAGAAGTTAATGACTAATTCTCACTGGTCAGCTCAACTTACTGGATCTCCTACTACTCAGATCTTCCATTCATAAGTTAATTACTAACTAGCCAGAACTTTGCAAGCTCATTAAGCGACAAAGCATTAAGCCTGAAAAGCTACTTTTGGTTTTCGTATTTCCACACCTGTTATAAGTACATCTGGTCTTGGCTGCTCCTTCCTCCAAGATGGCACAAAGACTGTAATATCCTTGTGTCCCCTGTCCCAAAACCACTGGACAGCCAGAAGGATGCCTCGGCAGGAGAACACCTCTTTATTTCCATGGCTGCATCAAAGAAGAAAATGAAGGATTTCAATATTCAGGTTATGTACAGACTAGTCAGGCAATACACTAAGCAAATGGATGCAGCAGTTCAGACAACCTTTAGTGAAGTGTTAAAGAGTAGCACAATAGGTATTCCTTGCTCATCTTGTGTAAATAGCAGCACTAAGATCTTCACAGAATTACTGTTCCTTTTAGCACCTCAGCAGACCAATAAATACCCAAATCCTCACTGGAGGGGAGAAGGCAGTGGTAACCACTGCAGCTGCTCTGAAATAGAGCCTTTGCTTCACCTCTGGACTCTAGATCTTTATTTTTAGCCCCGAGTACAACATGATCTTGAACACCCTTTGTCCTATTCTGCCAGCTAATGCCAGTGGCTAATCTCTGCCAGTGCAAACTGCACCCTCACTAGGTGTTTCGCTTGTAAAGTTACCCTCATAAGGAAAACAAGATACTTTATGCACTCTTACCTCCAGGACGTCAGCACTGAGGAAAGATGCTTCTTCATTATATTATGGCCCAAAAAGTCAGTTACAAATGCATTATTTGAACAAAACAGCAACATCTCCTGTTAACAGGATCAGTGCTGAATGCCTTAACAGCACTTGGCAGTTTGAGAACAAAGTTTGACAACAGCACCAGAAGCTATGTACCAATGCAAAAAGCTGCTTCTTAATTATTTATTAGGTCATATCAATAAGTTTCCAGAACTTCTAAGAGGAAACTACCACTCCTGTTTTACAAGTGCCAGTATATACAGTGTAATCGGCTCTTCTGTTGATAATAGTTCTGGCAAACTTTCAACATTTCTGTATTACAGCCCAATTTGTCATTCTGGGGATGTAATAGTCTGCGTTTTACGATAGCGCTCCGGTAAGATGTACTATACTGAAAGTAACTGGTCTCATGATTCATTAAGATTCTTCCCCACCTGAACACTACCCCTGCCTCAAGTCTTACTCTTCCCATCCACACTTGATGGACATTTCAACTCCCATCACCACTCAGCATGCCAGTGAACTCCTCCATAAAGTAATTACTGAAGAGCTTACATCCCAGCAGAGGCATTGCTAAGAAGCACTATTGCTGGAGTATCACTAGAAAGAAGCTCTACTTCTCCTCCTGTCCTCACCCTTCGCAAACTATTAAGAAAATTAAAGAGTTGTACCAAAATACTTATTCTAAAAGAACTATACATTTAGCAACAAAGCTAACACCTAAAGAGAGACCAAACGTATCTTCATCAAGAATCTCAAATTACAGAAAGGCTGACAACCATCAGAAGAAAGATGCTCTAAAAATTTTCTCCAGTGTGAGACTGGTTTTGCTACAGACAGACACAGGCAGGTTACTACAATCTTTTAGAGATAAAAGGCAAAAAGCAGAGCTTTGGGGTTTTGTGGGCTTTTTTTTTTTTGTGTGTGTCCCTGCCACCAATCTCAAATCTACAGAAGGTAGCCAATTGGGCTGATTTGATTTGGCAACAGCCAAGAAAAAATTCCCTTAGAAGGAAGTAAAAGCTAATTTCCACTATGATTTGCATATGTTTGTCAAGAGCTGTTCAGGGAGGCCGCTGTACACACTGCAAATGAATCAGCAGGGAACATCACACCATCAATACAGGAAGTTTCAGAATGGAATTCCCCTTCTAGCAAATTGCTTAAAAAAGCCAGACTGCTTTTCTCATGTCAAACTCTGCCCTATTGGCAGCATTATCACCGCCTGGCCTGCCCCAGTCACATCAGCTGGGATATCTCCTGTGCTTTTGGGGATAACTTTCATGGGTAAACAGCTCCTCATTCAAAAACCCACAACCAGTTCTGTTGTTTAAGCCCGAGCACTTATCTAAGGTAAGCTTCACATGGCAAGAGTCACACTTATCAGCCCAGGTCTCACAATGGGCCATTTTCCTCAAGTGACCGCAGAGCTGCTGCAGGAATAGGACGGTGCTCTCCGGCAGACACCCAGGTCAAGTCTTTCACTCTCCAGCCCTGCCCTACAGCCACGAGAATTCCTTATTTGCCCTGGGACTCGCAGGCTCTGTTCATTGGTTCCACAGCAGACTGTACCCCATCTTTTCTCAGTCCTGTTCTCAGAACTGTCATCCACAGCTTAGAGAAAACCACACCTGCAAACAAATCTCCACTCAGCACTTTCACCTTAGACAAAAGGTACAGTAACACACAGAGCAGCTCTGTGTGCACACAGGTTTATTTTTTACAAAAAAGTCTGTGTACACAAACATACGCTACAAGACCCATTAAGCTAAAACACAGCGAAGGAGGCTTGCTTTTGAACTGCAACGACAAAGCCCAATTCGGAAACCTGGTGCATTAAATTAACGGAGCCCAGACGCTCCTGTGCAGAGGTGGGGAGTGCAGCACCAGGGGTTGGAGCCGGGGCAGGCAACACTCACCATTGTGGGGAACGAAAGCCAAGATGAAAGCTCAAGGTTATTATCAGGCTAATAAATATCCAGCCCAGAGATTCTGGGTGCTCCGTGGATATTGGGCCTCCTGCGCTCCCAAGTCACTGCTCCAACCCAAGCAGCCTCACAGGCAGTGCCCGACAGGACCTGCGCCATCAGCACCAGAACACCCGCGACGCTGAGGCTGAGTTGCAGCCCTGCCTTGGTGACGCCATATGCCAGAGTGCCCCTTTGACATCTCACCTGCCCTCCACACTGTATGGAAATCTAACCAAAATACAAGAGTCACAACTTGAAGACTGGTCTCCAATGCAGGAGACAGCTCCGTATTACAAAGCCTTCTCTAATTAAACCTGTAATTATTTATTGAGCAACTTCCTGCTACAGAAACTTACATAAAGCCATTAGGTAAGAGGACAGTGTATCTTCAGTTGTTCTCCTCATAAGCTAGAAAATAGAAGGAAATGTCTTTATCTCCCGGGAAACACGCCCGCTCTTGTCAGAACCCTGTGGCCGCCGGCTGCGGCCAGGCAGAGCCCACGGGCAGGAGAGGCCGCCAAGGCGGCAGGACGCGCTGCTCAGCCTTGCGAGAGCTCTGCACACCGGCGAGGTGCCTTGGAAACCATTAGCAGCCCCTGGCAGGGCATCCAGCGGCAGCAGTTTGCGGTGAGAAACCCCCAGAGGTTTTCAGCCCCCGAGCACTCGGCACACCTCGTAGCCAGAGGTCACGCAAACCCACCGCCTCGCCGGGCCCCCGCAGCGAGCGCCGGGGAGACCCCCGCGCCCACCCAGAAACCCCAAACGCACCTCATGGCCACGTTGCTGCCATCGATGACGATAGGCTTCAGGTTCTCGCTCTCCGCCTCCTCCGGGGTCGGCGCGGGCGCGGGGGTCTTGTTCGCCGCCCCCCCCCGCGGGACCAGCGGCGCCTCCTTGGCCTCCGGCGGGGCCTCGGCGCTCTCCCGCTCGGCCGGGCCGTGCTTCACCAGCTCCCCCAGCACCGTGTTGGTGTCGGCGTTCAGGCCCAGCTTCTGCAGCACGACGTGGATCTCCTCCGAGGAGTAGCCCAGCTTGCGGAAGAAGTCCACCTTCAGCTGCATCTCGGCGCTGTCGCAGGGCTCCCGCCCGGGGCTCCCCGCCTCCTCGGGCGGCTCCGCGCCGGGCAGGCCGCCCGGGCCGAGGCAGCGGCTCTCGCACGGCTCTCTGGCGCTCATCCTCTCGCCCAGCCGGGACGCCGGCGGCCTGGCGGCCGGGAGCGCCTCAGGCCAGCCCGGGACGGAGAAGACGCTGCCCGCGCTCATGGCTCCCC